>CAKKOB020000163.1:0-15524 GCA_918844115.2 Phlebotomus perniciosus | reverse complement strand
ATAGGAGAAGGCCCCATCATCCCCTATTAGTAACTTTCATACAAATTTACTCATTTTTCGGACAATTTCGACTTTTTATCACTAAGATGAAGCGCTAGCTTTTCACAATGTATGAAGGGGTTGATTTGAGTAATGTACCCTGTAATTTAATATTATAGGGGTTAGCCCCCTCCACCCATTTTGAAATATTTCATACAAAGATCCCCTATTTTCGTCTTTTTATCCGTTAAATCAATATTCTCAATCAATTTAATGGATACAAGTTACTACATAAACCACAAACCACGCAAAGAGAGGCGCGAAGCGCCTCGTTTCTTATCTTTTCATTCCACATACGTTCATATCACATTATGTACATATAACGTGTTGAATTGTGTCTGTCAATGGCATTTGATTGTATCATAAAACTATAATATCTGTATAGACGATTTTTCCTGGAAGCAACCATATGATTCCCGTCTATGATTGAAATGCTTCTCTGCAGGAGAAAATTATCACGTAAATTCAATTTGTTCAAAGAAATGGGGGGCTGGGAGGAGGTTCTCATGCATTTCTCTCCCCATATCTTTCCTTTACGGTATACCACGGCATTTTATTTACCTGTTTCTCCGGTTCGCGATCACACGACTGTGATTGTAAAAATTAAAGAGACAGAGAGAGGGAAAAATATATTTGAGAACTACAATATAGAATTGACACGAAATATCGACAAGAATCGCGATAAGAGAAAATTGCTCATATATGGCTTGAATGAAATATCTTGTATCTGGAAAATTGTCTCGAGAGTTTTACTTTAAAATTTAATTTACCATGCCAATTGTTGTTGCGTGTGTGTCTTGAGATTAATCAAGGTTGTTCTGGTGGCAATTGGCATGAGAAGCAGAAGAAAGGTTTTTCGAGAAATTTAATAATGATAGGGGAGACGGGGGGTCTTTTCTTTGGAATTAGGGTCATAGAGCACAATTCCCTCTTCCTTAGCTGTCTTTATAGACTTTGCTGTCTAATAGACCGCCACGATAATACCTAATCTTGAGAATTTTGCACTATATATTATTTCCAAGAACGTGAAAAGAGGACAGCCAACTGATGAGAGAAAATAGAGAAAGAGAATTACCAGAGAAAATGGTGTTAATAGATTACACATCGTTTTTTTTTTCTTACACAATCGAATGTGCGTAATTAATTACCTCATTCGCGATAATTGAGTTTACATTTATTAAAAAAAAGTAGATAGGTATTCCCTAATTCAGTTCTTCTGTATTATGGGGGAGAATTCGTGATGTCTCACGCAAAAGAATAAAAAGGAATAAAAAGCAACATGTAAAAGGAAGAGAGAGAAAAGAGGCAAAAAAGCTATTAAAAAATCGTCTGAATTACTAATTTTCCATAATAAAAACACTCATTTGAGATAATGAGTGATATTTTCGAACGTTTCTTATGTAATAATTTACAGCTCAACAAATAATTAAATCTCTTCCTGACCATAAACAACTTATTCGCGAATTTTTCATCAATGGGTTTTTTTCTGTTCATCAAAATGCTTTTTCTATGTTTCTATTTTTATGGGTGCACGAAAGAGGGTATTAATTAGGCAAATTGGTAAATTTCTCTGCAAGAATGATCATTTGGTAAAATGATTTGCTACTGGGCAAGGCCGTAACATTTTTTTTTATTTTCATAAATAATTTATGCTGTTCTTATCTAACACTAATGTTTTATGAAATGTTTAATACCTTTGCATTTCTCCCACGGGGCTCTAAATGTCTCAAGGCGTGCGCGCAGTAAAAGAAAAGTTTAAAATGAGAAAATTGAATGAGTTGAATTTGTCGTAAATTTCAGTACATAATAAATTACAGCGTCAAGCAATTGAATGTCTCTCTTTCTCAATAGTTTATTTTTCATTGGAAATAAATAATTTCTATATGATGGTTGGGTTTGTGTGGAGGGAAAACTTTTGCAGAATTGAAATTCAATTTTAATAGTGAAACTTTAATGTTTCTCATTGTGGAAGTTTGATTGAATTCTCACTCGTTTCTCGAACTTTTTCTCTGTCTCTAAAAGTCAATTTTCTGCAAGGGTGTTTCACTTATATGGAGAAATGTACATAACTTTCTTTTAACATATAAATTTTATTGTAAGAAAGAGAAATTTTTCCAGAAAGCTTTTCGAAAGCTCAAGGAAGCTTTATCAAAGTTTTACAAAAATTTGCCAAAAGAAATCTGCAAATACACAGAAATATATCTAAAGCTTGAAATATTTATTTCAAAAATTTCTGTAAAATCTTTTACGAAGTTGTTGAAGTTCAGAAATTTCTCTAGAAGCTTTTAAAATTACAAAAACTTCTAGAGCTTCTTTCCTAATTTTTATGTAAAGCTCTTTCGGGTGCCTTTACATTGGCCAAAGCTCTGTTATTTGTTCTTCTGTTATGGCTTAAATTTGTACACTTTTCTTGTAAAGTGATATGCTCTTGATTTGGTGTCTATTTGATTGGAAATGGATTTTTTTTTCTCCTTCAAATTGAGGGTCTCTTTTTGTGCTATGCGCGCGGACTTTCTGCACTGATAACTCCCCATTTATACCACAAGATTGTGCTAAATGGCAAGGGCACGCAATAATGTTGAATGGTACGAAAAAAAAATCAAGTGGCTCAAAGTGTCTGTGTGTTAATCTCGCGCGTATATTTGGCTTTTTATGCCGTGAATCAACATTTGCTGTGTCTGAGTGGCTTTTTCGCCACTTTCCGGCTGATAAATGTTTTCTTCGGTGAAAAGGCTTCAATTCTGCTTTGTGTTCTACAGAGTCCGGACGTCTCGAGATCACAGTCGGACACTGATGAGGAGCCAGTGGCCAAACAGGCGCGCTTGAGCAGCTTATCTTCAATTTGTGGCTTCAATTCCAGGCGCTGTCTCTACCAAGATAACGATGAGAATCGTTCAGATGTGAGTTTAAGACTTTGTTTTCTATTAATCTTGATTTTTCAGTTTGTCAGTCCGTCCGTGTGTCTGTCTGTTATTGAGTTAGAAGGCAAAAACGGTTCTGAACCGATAATTAAAAAAAAAACATCACTCACTGTTGTGGTTGCTGTTTTTGCAGGATGAGTGGGGAAACCCATTAGCTCAGGCGGCGGGTTTCGAGGCAGATTCAGAGGGGAGTGATTGTGAGGTGACACAGAAGCCCACAATCAGTTCCCTGAGCTCAAACAGCAACTCCGGAACACCTTTCTCCTCGCTCACCTTGCCAGACGTCATCCAGCAGCAGCAACAGTGCCAGAATCCGGTGGAGGTGAAACAGGAGAGACAGGAGGACGTTGGTGTGATAATGGATGTTGGGGGTGGAGTTGATGTTGTAGATACCAGTGAAATGACCACAACTCTTGTCACCCAAGTGATGATGGATGGGGGCGATGAGAGCCCGAAGGTGAAGAGTCTCACGCCACAGAAGAGATCACGCAAGGTGGACATATCGAAGTTTAATCGTTCAAATCGTAAATCGAAGAATTGTGCCATTTTCTATTTTCGCCACTTGGACACGGATGGGGAGCAAAAGGGGGGTGGTGGCTTCTCATCACAAGGCAGCGAAGCGTTCAAATCCAGTGAACCATCAACGGATGAAGAGTGGTATTATACGAACAATGAGGTGAATAATGAGACTCCAAATGGGAATCATCATGACGATGAGGAGTCGTCGAATCAAGCACTTGTTAGCTCAACGACAACAGTGATTCCCGGCACAGCTGACATTGTTGAAGTCAAACAAGATTGTCTGACGACATCAGTCACCGGATCGACCACGAAGCGAGCAATCAAGGTGAGAGTCGCGCGCGATTAAGTAAAAGATTCTTTTTTTTACTGCTGCAAGCCTTCCTTTTTTTGCACTCTCTTTTTTATCTTATCTTTCTCTTCTCTATTTTCGTACACAAACGATAAGCGCACTTTTTTATTTCTTTACTCTTTTGGCTTCTTTAGTGCTCAAAGGAGTCAATCCATCAACTTGTATTGGATGCTGAAAATCTCATTCGTGAGGAGACAACGAAGAAATCGTGCAGTGCCCTGGCCGAGGTGATGCTGATGTCATCAACTTCTTCTCAGCGTCGCAAGTGTGAGAAGAAAATGATGCACAATCCCAAAATAAAGCGCGTTCAGGTGAGTTGGGAGAAGCGAATATATTCAAGTGCATGAAAATTGCTATTTAAATACATCCGGATCAGAAATGTTCGCTGATGATGGAGATAATTTGCATATTTTGCAATTTGAGGTTCAAAAAATTCTTTTAATATGCAATTGTTACTCACAGTTATCTTCAGTAATTGAGTAATTTAGTAGATTTTAGATTTTTGAATATTTACTTGTTGAATATTTTTAAAAATTATTTTTCTTTAATTTAAAACCCCAAATCTTATTCTTCTTTTATTTCTAAAAAGAAAACTTATTGAGAAAAAAAATTTTAATAAAAAACTTACTAAGTATTCTAAAATTACTTACTCTGAATACTCCTAATCATGTAGGAGTGGCTCGAACACCAGCCCATCGATGCCGCCACAAACCCACCCTCTGTGCCCACCACCGACTGTGAGGCTTCCGGAGAGTACACGGAGAGCGATCGTGAGATCACTGCCCGCGACTCGGACACATCGGAAGGCCTTGCAGACTCTGTGGCGACATGCTTGCAGGGTGGAGAGGCCAACAGCAACTCCCAGGCTACTTCCACGGAGGTGATTGGGGGTTCAGCTGAGCCACTGTCGACGGGTCAGGACGCAGGATCACCGAGTGTTTCTGGGCGGGTCGTGATGAGGGGGAAGCGTCGGAACTCCGATCGCCCCTGGTCGGTATCCAGTCTATCCCAATTGACGCAGGTGATGGGCAAGAGGACTCACAGTGTAGTGATTAACAACCAGCTGGCCACATTTTCCATCAGCGAATCGGCTCTGCATACTCTCTCGGCCCCCTTGACACCAGGACCGGCCACGAGTTCGGACAGCAAGAGCTCTCTGAGGAGACACCGACGACTTCGCATGAAGAAGCGATCAATTGTGAGTTCTTCTTTTAATTAATCTCTTATCTCCGATGAATCTCTGACACTTTGGGTGTTTTTTTCTCCAGGGCCGGAAGAGCGATTCGGGGTCAGATGGAACGCCCGCAAAGTCTCTGGTGAAGTCCGAATCATTTTCCGGACAGTCGAACTTTGTGCAGGAGCAACTTTCTCTGTTGACCATCTCAAGGCGGGTAAGACAGACAAAATCAACGAGTTCAGAGATGGAGAGTGAAGAGGACGCAGCTCTGGCGAAGCCCACCTTCCGCCTCGGATCAGTGACGAATGTCTTCCCTGCTCCAATGGCGCCCAATCTGGGTTCCTTGGCCGCCCTGGCAAACTACAATGGGGCTTGCGTGGAGATGCTGAAGACACACGGATCGGAGGATCTG
Source organism: Phlebotomus perniciosus (assembly GCA_918844115.2). NCBI lineage: Eukaryota > Metazoa > Arthropoda > Insecta > Diptera > Psychodidae > Phlebotomus > Phlebotomus perniciosus. The sequence continues at coordinate 10,104 of CAKKOB020000163.1, read as the reverse complement.
AGTTCAGAGCAGGCTTGGGACAACTACCAGGAGAAGTATAACTCTGAGAATTACTCTGAGGGATTGGATTCGGACGCTGCCAGGCGATTGTTGGAGTTTGGTGATGATTATAGGAATTTCCTGGATTCACAATCGGATTGCTGTTCATCTTCTCTGTCGGCGGCCAATAATTTGGATTCGCTGTCACCGCCCAGATATCGGAAGCAACTCTTCAGCTCGCCGGATTGCAAATCACCGGCTGTTCCGGACACGAGCAGTCATACCAGTGAAAGTAACGCCATCCGGAGACGTCGTGCACTCGAGTATGCAGAGTACGAGCGCAGAAGGAGACGCTACTCTGATGGTATTTATCGAGAAGAGATCGGAAGACAAAAAAGGGTGACTCATTATGCGAAATTATTGATAGTTTTTCGTTGGGGGAATTTTTTGGAGAGATAAACAATTGAAATAGTTGGAATCTTGATTGGTTTTTTATTGGAAATTCAAGGTTTAAAAGAATATCTTAAATTGGAATTTCCTTCTGGAATTTTTGGAATTTATGGAATATATTTTTAAAAGCTTATTGGAATTTCCTTTTGGAAGCTTAACAGTTATCTCGTGAAATATTCTCTTTGATGAAATTTCCTTAACTTCTGAATATTAATCAGAGTTTCCTCACAAAATCAATGTTTCCCGAACTATTCTCCCATGTCATTGGAATTTTATTTGAGTCACCCATTGAATCTCTCCTCATGCATTGTTAGATTCCCTACATTCCTTCTTTTTTTCTTTCTGCATCTCCATTTGCAGATCGGAGAAAGTCTTTTGAGTCGTCTCACTCCTCATCCCGTCTGTCGCCCAAGAATGGCAAGAGTGGCTCTCTGGGTGGCTCCACGGACGCCGTGACGCGTCGGAAGCAGTCGGAGAGCGATAGTTCGGCCAAGAGACGCAGCGCTGGACGCTTGAGTGGATCCTTCCGCCCTCTGTCGTCCACATCGGGCTCCTCGAGTGCCACCAGTGACTCCGAGGTGGAGCTGGAGATGCGCAATCTGCTGTCGCAGAGTCGCCAACGGCTGGAGCATACGGAGGCTCTGCGCGTGAGGCGCCACCTGCTGCGCCCGGAAGACTATGTAAGAATGCATTGCTATCGATTGAGTAGGAGGACTTGGACCCAGTTAGTGGGCAGATCTCGGGGCAAGGGTGAGGAGCGGGTGATTAGGGTGTGGGAGGATGAGGCGTGGGATGATGGTAGATCTTTCTTTCTTGGCTATCTCATTCTCCTACTCGTCCTCACGCTCTACATTAGGTTGCATCTCATGTGTTTCTGGTGACTAAAAAACCTCCTCCCTTCCACAATCTCTTGAGGCTTTTCTCCTTGGACTGGAAAAGCCTCGATGGAGTAACAGATTTGAATTTTTGTTTGAAGTGAGATTTTTTTTTTACTTTTATAATTAACCTGTGATGGAAACTTCTTGTACAATGAAATACACATTTTATCAATTGGATTTTATTATTTCTTTTTTTTTGCTTTATACCTTTTTTCGCGCGCAATTTGTATCACTTTTGCAGAACAAAGTGTTTTTTTTTACCTTTTCATTGTTTGAAGAGTGATGAGAATAGGGCAATTGCATGTACGTACAATTTTTTTGTTTCTCCTTTTCTTTTGCACATCTCACTTTCGCTCTCTTGTCTCTATTAAAAAGTTGGTTAATTAATAAATTTTATTGCACATCATAAAATCATAAAAAAAATTGTCATGGATCACATTGAGTTGCCTTTTAATCACTGACTTTGTGTGAATCACAATTGCCATTTGTGAAGCGCAAACTAAGACATTTTCACCGCGAGATTACTCTGATGAGATAATTAAAATGTTTTGTTGCAAAAACGCTTTGGGGTGGAGGCGTTTTTAATTCAAAAGTGACCGAATGCATTAAAGAAAACAGGACAGACTGACTTTCTAATAAAATTTCTTTCTAATTGAGTTTAAAACTAATTAATAATTAATATTTTAATTGACAAAAAAGCATTTTTTTTATTTTTCAAAAAAAAACATTTCGTGGAATGTTGAGTGGATTTTAAAAGCTTTTTTGATGAGACCGATAAAAATGATGCATTGTCTTGCAATCTTTTTGCAAGGTGAAAGCATTACTTATTTGTTTCTTAAATTGGATTTAGATAAGCCGTTTGCAAACCTGTGAGGTGTTTGTTTCATTTTCTAAGATAAACAATGTAAGATTTTGCAATATTTGGCAAGCATTTTTCGGCCATTTTTGAGCTCAATCTCTAATGCACAAAATTAAATATCAAATAGACGCTCTTGGATTATTATGAAATTTCATGTAATCTACTTTTAGAAATGATTTAAGATGACTTAAACTACTTAGTTTAAAAATAGATTTATCCATTTTCCGCTTAGGTATCTATTAAAAGTTTTTTCTGGAAATTGGACAAAGCATTCCAATGGAATTCCTAGTAGAAATTCAATGAAACCTTCCATTTTTTCCTGAGTTTATAACTCTATATAAAAATTTCTCTAAATAATACTAGATTTATTTATTTAACAATTACCTTATTAGTTGAATTAATGAGCTTCACTAAAAAATACTGACCGTCCTGGCATGAAATTGCTCTCCGGTCACTTTCTGCATTGTCTGTAACCGTGAAATTTACAGCGAGAGAGAGTGATGAAGCAATTGCGCGAAGCACCGGGTGGCAACACAGTGTTGACTAATTTTCATCTCTCTGTAATTGATTTTGCAGGCGGAAATAATAGCCACATGTCGTGACAACGTTCACTGTTTGGAGGCAGTTCTACGGGGTCCCAGTGTGACTGTTCTGTCGACACCGCGATGCCAGGAGACGCGAGGTAAGTCCGAGGGTCGATCAGCTCTCGCCCAATTCACTCTGACTGTCGTGCGAGGTGTTCTGATGAAATTTCACTGGAATCGTGATCTTCTCTCGCTTGCCATACGCTTGAGGGCTCTCCTTGCACGACTCACCGCATGCCTCCTCCTCTGGCTCTCGTCCACACCTCTTGGTGCCTTCCTCAGACACTTGCTGAACTTTTAACATTGTCATTTTTGCCGCTCAAGAGCAAATAAAAGTTTTCTCTTTCAATTTCAAACTGATCAGAACATATTTGATTGGTGTCTCCGCTAAGTCGCACGCAACTCACCTGCAACTCGTTCCGCGAAATGTTTCTAAGTTTATTGCGAGAGACTGAAAGAAAAACAAATCTCATATACTTTTTTTGTACTGATTTCTTCATACGCTCTCCTTCTCATCGTAAATTACATTTTGTTCTGTTTACTTGTGGCTCTTTCGGTGTTTATTTTTAAAAATCATCCCAACTGTTTGTTGCTGCAATGCCAGAGGCTATACGGAGAGAGTGAGAACGCTCGGTGGTGCGCGTCGCGCTCTCATTATTCTCATGATGTGAGGTCAAACAAAATACTCAAGTGGTTTCAGGCGAAATGGTTTTTAAAAGACGCGTCAGAAAAAGAGTAGAGGGAAAGTTGTGGGGTTTTTATAGAAGATCTTGAAAGGATATGAGCGATAGTCTTACTAGAAATGATCGAAAAAGGATCAAATTTACGGACTGTTAGGCGAAATCACAGATTTTATGCAAAATTTGCCTAATTTTAGGTAAATTTTGGCAAAATTGATACGAAATAGTCGACTTTTAGGCGATTTTTGGGCAAAAATTGCTGATTTTATAGTAAATTTTTGTCTTTTTGAAAACTAAAACAATAAAATAGTTTTGACACTTAAATAGAACTTAAAAAAAATGTCCGACGAGTGCGAGGCGTTTTAAAGAAAAAGAAATTTTAAGAAACAAACGCTTTTTAGGCGCTTTCCAGGCGTCGTCTCAATATTCTTTTAAGACTGGTTTTTCGGCGTTTTTTTGTATAATATATTGAGCACCATTCTATATTTTTAGGTGCATTCTTATTTTTTTAAGCGCATTCTTAGCGTTTTAAAGTTAAAAAAATCTTTCAAAAAAGCGCCCAATTTTTAATTAAAATAAGTTTTCTTGCTCTAAAAATTCACCTTTTGAACATTTTCAACGAATTTCGTTATCTTTTCCTAGAATTAAGACAGAAAACTGTTAAATTCTTTATCTCTCCGTGTTCTATTGTCCATCAAATAGCAGCTCTGGTGGCCACAAAATTTTTTCAACATTATGTTTTTCGGCCTCGAGTAGGTGTCTGTTGATTGTATTGGTGTGGGAGTGCAATTGTGCTGCTCGTGAATTTATGATAAGTGAAACACGCGCGAGCTTCGACATGTCTGCAATTATTGTGTAACACATTGGACGTTTATGGACATTCAAAGAACGGGATCTTGGTGGATGTTCTTCTTCCACCTGTCCTGCATTTTTCTTTTGATGCGCGCGCGTTCTCGTTCAAATGAGAAAAGATGGTCAGTGTTTGAGTTCACGACGCTTGAACTTGCTTCCATTGGCGTTGCAGAGATTGTATATAAATGAGCGGAGCTGAATTAATACAAGCGCTAATAAGTTGTAAAATATGAGAGAAGGGGGGAAGCCAAGTCGCGCGATGGCGTGTAGAAAAAAAGAAGGCGCAAAATTGAGTGCGGATGTTCATTGAAGGTGGCTCAATGTGCGCGATCAGTTCACAAGCGACTCTCAAGTGAGTTGGACGCGCTAAATTGTTGACTCAAGATTGTTGTTTTGTTAATTTTCTTTTTGCAAAAACACAACGCGAGACCATTAATAGTTTGTTGATCTATTTATACGGGAGGGGTCTTTGCATTAAGGCCAGGGAATGTGAAATTGCAAGAGTCTGTCTGTTTTTTGAACACCTGAAAAACACAAGTTTATCAGTGAAAGCAGTGAAAAAAGTGATTAACTATTTTTTATTGTTTTATATATGGTTTCACAGAGTATGGTGGAAAACATTTGCTTCTCCTTTTATTTCTATGCTAATTTTTTGTCAACGTTGACACACTAAAAGAAAAGAAAGAAAGAGTTAAAAAAATAGCAAGTGGGTTGTTCAGACAATTTATCTCGTATTGACTTTTAATGGGATTAAACTGGGCAGTTTTGTATGCAAAGTGGTTGAATTAGTTATTTTTCTCTCGTGAGTTGAGGAAAAGAAAAAAAATCTGCAAGACTCTGATGGAATTTCTGTTGAAGTCAAGAAGCAAGAAAATCCGTGTTAATTTGAGAAATTTCACATTTATTTGAAAATCTTACCCATTTTTCTACTCAACTGGACAGAGAAAGAGCTCAATGAACCTTTTGCACAGCAAAAGTGAACTCACGAGTGGTTTTTCATCTGGTGAGAGAAAATTGCGAGGTTTTCGTAATGCCTCATTCACAAGGGCAGAAAAATTTGCCAGAAAAATATGAAATTTCGTAAAACTTTTTTTTGGGCGCTCTATTGTTAAAAAAAAAATTTGCAGAATTTTCAATCTTTCCTTGTGAGTGAGGCTTAATTCCAAGAGTCTTTCCGTCAAAACGCCAGTCACAGCTGTTCGAACTGTTCTTCGGGGTTAAAATACAGAAAGAGAAATTCTTTTATTATTTCTATTTCTCTTTCGATGTGTTAAAGTGTTTTGTTACATCACCGCGTGAAGTCACTAAGCAACGACTGACGATAAAAATAAATATAATACGAGAAAGACTCTTTACAAAATGCACAACCTAAAATGTCTCTGCGTGAAACAATAGAGAATTTATTTGCTAACGTATAGAACCCAGTGAATAAATTAACCAAGTGAAGCTTCATAAAAGAATCACAGACAGAGAGGAAGTGAATTTTTCAATGGACTAACTGTGGATGTCATTAAGGAAAAACTTGTGAGGAAAATAGAAGAGCCGAAAAAATGGGTGTTGAAGTTGCTGTTCAAACAGATGATGTCAGTGATGGTTAGTGTTTGTTTTACAACGTGGCTTTTCATGCGACTTTTACATGATTCCCTCACCCACTTGGGTGTTTGTGTGTGCAAAAATAGAACAAAAGTTAATCAATATGTGACCCTGGCCGAGAAAGGTGATGAGTTTAGGTCAGACGTAAAGCGAGATTAAAACAGAGAGAGATCTTCCGAAGAAATGACTCGGATATTCACGCAAAATGTACTTTAAATGCATTGTTAGGTTTTCGCAAGTGGATTTTTAATAGAAATTACAACGAAAATGCTGAGGGAATTTCGCAGTATGCTCGTTGGGAGAGAGTCGGATTTTATTTTTATTTAGATTTATGATTCTTTTAAAAAGAATTTTTCCTTAGTGAAAATCTCAAATCTGAGAAAAGCGTTTATTTTGAAAAAAAAACATAAAACTAATAAAAACACGCCTCTTCGAAAGAAATTTCTTATTCCATAACAAAAAAGCAATAATTTGCAGCAAGAAAAGGAAAATAAGCATTTATTCCAAAATAGGGCTTTTTCTTGAAAATAATTGTTTCCCCTATAGAAAAATGCGTTTATTTTTAGATAAAGGCGTTTCTTTGGATAAAAGCATTATTCTGAATAAAACGCGCTTTTTCAAAAAAAATTGTTTTTCTATGATAGAAAAGAATTTGTTTTAAAAAGGCGCTTCTTCTAAAGAAAAATATTTTCTTTATAGAAAAGCGTATTTTTCAGTTTAAAATTACATAATTCATTTATTAAATTCCGCCCATTATGCCTGAAACCAATTACTTTTGGGGTTATAAAAGAAAATCGATCGATAATAGAGGCGCTCCTGTTTGACCCCATCGCGTGCGACGAGCAATAAAACAACTGTTTAATAGTGTTGGCAAAGAGAGAGTAATTAAGCACACTATAAGAAATGCCAGAAGAACTCAATGAGTTTCTTTATCAATAAATTGTCAATCATACAATTATCACTGCTTTTTTCCTCCATTACCAATAGCTCGCTATCTAATCCACTACGATCTCGCGCCCGGATTCCTCAATTGTCAATCATGAAATATAGAAGCTTTCAGGCAAAATATGCCTAATGACTCTCTTTCTTCAAACTCAATCAGGTTAAAAAGTGGTCGCGATTTGAGGTAAAAATAAGGCGAAAAAAAGATCGCATGCAATTCGAGAGAGGAGAGCATCTAATAAATTAATTTCACCGTTTGGCATGATAAAACTTCCAAGCCAGAGTGATTCAATAACTATTTATCGTCTCGATTGCCGCGTTGCAATTAATTAAATTTTCACTTTTTTATCAGAATTACTTTCATCATGGGAAAGTCTGCTCAATTGGAGTGAAACCGCCTCAGTGGCTCGTCAACTTCAAGAGGAGATGTCCGTGTTGAAGAGTCTTCTAAATCGTGCTGGCAATCGGGCCATTGTCCTCGATTCCGAGGAGGCAATTCAGGATGCCATTGAGGAGCTTCAGGTGAGTTCTTTTATATTTTTTTCTAGGAAGAATTTCAAATGGGCAATTGTGTCTTGGCTGAGTGGTGAATAGTGTCTAAGCTAAGGTTTTATAAAAATTTATGCTCTCGTTAAAATCTAAAAATATTTTGTGAAATCGTTTGGGCGGGAAGTAATCTGGAGAGGAATCTAAAAATAACATTGCTTTAATTACCACAAATTGACCTTAAGTTTGTGATTTACTGATTTCACCGTGCAATTAATTTTCACGAACGATTTACTTCGTGGAATTTTTCTCTCTTTCTGTTTTTGATTAAAAGAGAATGAAGAGAAATATTTTTTATTGTTTTCTAATCAAAAATACTGCCAGCTATTTTTTTTATTTCACATTTCAATTTCCTAATCAATATGTAAATTAAATGCTTTTTTTTAGTCTTTAAGACTTTTTTAATGTGAGTGTTTTTTTTATTGTCAAAAATCAATGTTGGAGAAAGGTATGAGATAAATGACTAAATTATTCAATTCTCATTAATGCTGGTTTATAGGAGAACTTCGAGAGAGAAATTTTCTGTGATAATTCTGTTGCTCTCTTCCGATATTTTGTCGCATTAAATGTGAATGTTGCAGCGTCAGATGTTATTTATGACTTGTGATTGACAAATAATTGTCTGAAGCAGATAAATTTAGAGAGGAGGGACACATAACATCCTCCCTAAATTGACGATAATTCACGCGTTAAATTCCTATATATATTGAAATTCTATTAAAGTGGCGATACAAAGTTTGAGCAAAAGAATAAATATATTATAGATGATATAAAGTTTAACAGATTCACATTCACAACATCTGCTACAGAGTGTTAGAAATTTAAGACAAAGTTTGAAATGATTGGCTCAAATTTCATCCTCTCACGGAGAATTGAATTTCATCTGCAATTCTGAAGGTGAACCAGTTGGTTTTTTCATCTCAATTTCCTCATTTCAATATACATACAATTTTCCCATCATGCTAATTTTTTCTCTTTTTTTTTCAATATGACGTTTAATGTTTACTCAATTCACGTGAAAATGTTGTATGATGGAGTTTTTTTTTCCCTATGAGAGAGGATTTTTTTTTGGTATGTAGAAGGGCGAGTTGAAATGGTAATGCTCGCCCAGTGAAGTGAATTTGTATATGAATTCAGGACAATTCAAAACTCTGAGCATGTCTGCATCGATATTTCCACAATATTTCATTCACATCACGTGTCTTCGTCTCTGTGCGATGTTTCGGGTGCCAAAATCCACCGACTAACCCATCCCAGGACTCCTCCATGGCTGCTGGTGGAGGCGAGAGCTGGATTTGCTGGGCGAAAGAGAGAGAGAGTGGGTGGGTTTATTCATTTACAGAGAGGGCACGAGTAAACATTGGGGGCAGAGTTGAAAAGGAATTTTCGCAGAGACTTTGTGGACATATTGAGATATTTTGGGGAAATTCGCAAAAATTTGATTGTCATTTGGGCAAAATTAATTACTTGTAGATATTGGCGAATTTCTAGCAAAAGCTTCTACAATTTTTTTTAAAAAGCCCTAATTCAATTTCCAACTGAAGCTTCTGCAAATTTCTATGCAAACACAATTTAATCAATTTGTATTCACTGGAAAACTAACAATAGTTTTTTCAATGACTCACCCCTTGAGCAAGAGTTAAAATATAGTATGAATCGATCTTCTTCGTGGATGAGTAAAAATTAGATTTAAATTGTTTTACCCTCGTCGTTTTTGCCCATCAATTTGCTGAATACAAAAAAGAAAATAATTAAAATTGTCTCCCGAAGTGAAGAAGAGAAAAAAATGAGATTCAGAATGGAAAAACTTGATGGAAATGTGATTTTATTGTCCATAAAATCATCGCTATAATTCTTTTCTTGCTCTCTCTTCACTGGGTTAAAATGTCCCCAAAGCAACGTGACGAGCAGTCGAGGGGCTGGCGAGGGTTGGGAGAGTTTTGCAAAAGAGTCACGTGAGTTTGGGATCATAAAAATGAGGTCAATATGTGGTCAATCTAACGGCAATCCAAGTCACTTCTTCGAGAAGAAAAAAAAAGGAGAAAGATTTCGCAAACTGATCACAATTTTTTTCGTTTTGTTTGGCGGCTCTCAGGAGGAGAAGAGCAAATTGCATGGACATAGATCGACAATGCTCAAGCTCAATGCTTCTGTGCACAGCTGGCTGACGCGTCAGGAGCTGGAGATGAGCAAAAATAGTTCACAGAGTCAAATTCTCGGATCTGTGACTCTTGTGGATGCAACAGACTCCTCTGTGGACCTGGAGAGGACAATCACGTGCACGGAGAGTGATAAGGTTCACTTCTTCGATACAGAACTCCATGCACTGCTGAAGGACAACGTGAGCGACATGTACAGTGCCTGGGATGAGGCGGATCACAGGTCAGTTGGCCATCAATATTAATTTATTAGCTAGCTCTCCTCTTCTCCACAATGTTGGAGAGGAAATTTGAGAAAATACTCTCACACAGTTTATTTGGTTTATTTGTCTAACACATTGATGCAATTCCAATTCAAGGGTGTTTTTCTACCATCAATATTACTCCTATTTATTCGCAATATACCATAGTATTTGTCCACTGTCAAATAATGCCTCGGATAGACTTTAGTTTCAGTGGAAGTAATGTTGATTTTATGGTAATTTGCAGTTGATGCCTCGAAGAAGTAATAATAAAGATGTCTGGGGAAAGTCAGTGAGGGACATTGAAGATTGAAGAATGAAAAGGGAATGGTCAAAAGTT
>CAKKOB020000162.1:63157-82782 GCA_918844115.2 Phlebotomus perniciosus | reverse complement strand
TTTCCCATCTGATGCAGACATGGCTCTGAAACGCCCAGAGGGTGAGGTTACAGTGCCGACGCGAGCGGATGCAGGAGTGACGCTGTATTTGTACATGATTGTACTCTCGGAATCGTCAAATTCTCTATTGTTGACGATCATCGAGGAGCTTCCCAGCGGCATACAACCATCAATACTGATCTTTGAGCAATGGGGCGATGGTGAGCTCATCGAAGACATATTGAGAAAATCTGGATTCCTCCTCCTGGTTGACTGAGCACTCAGATAATCGAAATTTTTGAATTTCTTGGCATCTGTGCGCTTCCCAGTGGCTAAGACGAGACCAAATCCAGCCGGTTTCTTGGCTGTCTTCATGGATGAAACGGATGAAGCAAAGGAACTGGCTGATCTTACAGTGTTATTCCGTCGTTTCCGGAACTGATTCATCCTCATTTCCGTCAATTCGGCTTCTCCGAAATCATGGAAGAGCAAACGACTTCTTTCGATACAATTTGGTCCAGTTTGCGCATCCAATTTAAAGTTTGGAGTATTTGTGACATTTTTCTCTGTTCCTTCATCTTCGTTGCTCAAGCTTTCCAACTTAGGAATCTCTTTGACCTTCAGATTATCCATCATTTTCTCAATATCTTTCGCCGCAGCGGTGATTGTTTCCACATCCTGTTGCATTGACCGCGTTCTCTGGTCGATTTCCTCTTGGAGAACTCCTATCAATTGCGGGAAACACGCATTCATCAGTCTTAGCACAAAATCAACATTGACCTTGTCATTACGAGTCAGTTCGTTGTTACTGAATTCTCGTTGGATTTCTGGAAAATGCTCAAGGATTGTGATTGTTGCTTCTCTTGTTCTCTCAATGAATTGATTGGAAATCGTTGGTTCCTCCACGGATTCTATTTTCGTTTGCAACTCTTCCACCGTTGAATTATATCGCAGCAGCACATCTTTTTGCCTGTTGATCTTATCTATTTTTTCCTTTATCCTCTCTATTTGCTTGGCTTCAAATTCTTCACTCAAAAGCTCATCTATCGATACTCCGTGTTTAGCTGCTAGAGGTTGGTTTCTCCTTCGATACTCCTGATATGTTTCATCGATTCTTTGTTGCTCAGATGTATAGAAACTGGAAAATTAAAATATCTGTAAATTTTATGTAAAAATTACATATTTCTTTCCACTTACTCCATTTTCTCTGCCGCGAGATTATCAAGCAGGTCCTTGTGTTTAGCAATTTTCCGAAGCTCTTTATTGCCCTGAGAAATTGTCATTGATTCCACAAGGTGATCCTTTCCCAGCCGCTTTAGCTCCTCAAGAGTGACGAATTTGATGAGTTTCTCCATAATTTTGAGGAATTTCAATCCTCCGGGAAAGAGCATAACGTACGTTGATATATCCTCCATCCCGAGATTGAATTTCTCATTGAGTTCCATCAAGTACTTCAAACAGGCACTCCTGAAGAGATCACAAAGTTCAATTCAACATTTATAAATCAAAGAATGAAAGTAGATTGCAAGAAATCACCTGAACGTCTTCTCAGCTTCTCGGTCATTGTAGAGGGGCCAGTAGAATCTCTTCTTGAACTCCTCAGCATCGTAGATTGTGAACAGAAAGTGAAGGACATGCGGAAGCGCTGCCACATTTGACTTCAAGAATAAATCCTGACAGAGGGAGGAGTAAATATTATATTACACTTTTTATTATGAATTTTCCTGGAATTTCCTTCAGGACTTACTTTTTGGAAAACTTTCTCGAACTCTATCGACGGTTTGTGAGCTTTAGTCAAAGCGTAGAGGCCAAAATAGACTGACGTCGATAAGAGTAACTCTTCTCCTTGTCGGTCCTGCAGTAAATCCTTGGCTTTCCTAACACTTTGAGCCATGCTAAATCAATTAAGAGAAAATCCATGTTAGCTTAAACGGTATTAACCTGAATAACACTCGAAAAGCAGAAAAATCTTTATCCAGAGAAAACAACCCGAGAAAACGACCCTGACCTTATCAGAAAACATCTTTTTAACCTCAACTGCAGCACATTCAAACTTTTTAATAACCAAATTCAAGAATTAATAGATAATAAGATATTGGATTAACAATAGTGTTGTTTTATGAGTTTTTCTCATAAAACAACACTGCCCCACATGTTGCCCCGGCTTCCCCTATACACACAAATCTTACACGCGAGATGAGAGAGAGAGAGAGAAATACTGATCACCTCTGAAAGGGTACTTTTAAAATAAGGATATCCCGAAAATTAACTTAAAACAAAACTAAATCCAGCACCCAGATACCCATCCAGCCCATAAACACTAAAATTTCTAGGGAAAAACTGCCAAAGAAAACCACGAAAAGATCAAAACAATTCAAAGCTCGCATCTCTTGAAAACTGAGTAATAAAATGTACGAAATTTGTCATAAAACCTTACCTTATCTCTCTTTTATTCACTGTTACTTCTTAAGTGAAGTCACTAGGAACTAAATAACTCCTTTAAAGCACAAAACTCTATCAATAATCTTAGAAAAACACGTTTTTATTGAGATTTTAACAAAAGCGCCGGCAAACGGAATTGTTTTTGTCCAGAAATTTGACGCAAGTGTTTTAGGCTGCGGCTTTCAGAATCACAGTGTGCTCACCGGTTGGTGGCGCTGAGGTGGCTCTGGAAATTCAAAATGAATTATCGATTAAACAAACTGAAACAAATCGAAGGGTGTGTGAAAATGGAAAATTGTGAGGGAAAAATTGAAAATGGACCTGAGGAGGAGTGTTTGCAAGCCATCTTGCCGGATGACCATCCACTGCTGGAACGCTTTCAACAGAATCTCAAGAATCATCTCTTGAGGATTCAGGAGCAACTCATGAACGATATTTCCGTGTTGGATCACTCGCTGAAGGTGCAGGGTGAGGAGCGCCAGGAAATTGGGGCAGCTCTCTATGATCTCCAGCAGCAAATTGGTCAGCAAAAAATCTCCTTGGAAGACTATGAACTGAAGATCCAGGAGGTGGGTGAGAAGAGGCAGAAAATGAGCGCCAATTGTGTGAATCTGAGGCGGGAGTGTCAGGATAAGGAGGCAGAACTGCGTGAATCGAAGAGGATTCATGGCCAGAGACTTGTGGAACTGGACAATCTCACAGTATTGGAGAACAATATGTCCAAGTGGACCAAGGAGGCGAGAGATGAGGTGACGGTGGCCAAGAGGATTGCCAGCAAGGATTCACGGGATCGTGAGGCGAAAATGGAGGAGAGTCAGAAGATGGAACTCTTCCTGTATCACTTGGACTCGGATGTGCGCTCGCGTGAGAATGAGCTGAATAGCATTCAGGATCAGATTCAGCAGCAAGAGAGCAGCATTGAGATGCTGAACAAGAGTCTGGTGGACTCCAATGCGGATTTGGAGATTCTTCAGCAGGAACATAAGAGGATGACCCAGACTTGGAGTGAAGTCATCGTGGCTATTCAACAGAGGGACAAAGTTTTGGCCATGGTCCAGAATGATCTCAATCTCGAGTATGAGAGGCAAAAAGAAGTGCGAGGATTCATTGAGGCCACCAACAAGGCGATCCAGAAACAAATAATCCACAATCATAAGCTGAGCGTCTTCCGCAATCGTCTCCAGGTGAATTGGCGGGTAATAAAGTAGTTTCTGATTAGGTATTAATTTTTTTTTAATTTGGGTTTCTAGGGAGATGTGAAAGTGCTTGAGAGACAACTCACGCGGGAAGATAAAGATTATGAGAGATTGTATGAGAAAATCGCAGAGAAATCTTCAATCTTAGATCAAACGGAGGCGGATTTGAAGCAGGCAAGAGTTGAGGGAATCCTCTTGGAGAGCCAATTGAAGGGAGTGAGTGGGCGAATTGAGAAGCAAGCGAGTCGTAAGGTGGAACTGGAGGAGAAGATTCTGGAATTGCTTCAGAATCAGATCACAACGGACAAAGTGGGACAATATCGCGCCAGAGATCTACGAGAAATTCAAGAAAAGCGTCGAAATGCTGAAATTATGTTGTCCAACACTGAAAATCAACTTTCAATTTTACTTTTGGATTTGGAGAAATATCGTGGGATTGTTGGGAATCATCAGCAAATGATTGAGAAGCTCCAAGCGAAAGAGACTCAAATGAAGATTGAGGCAAATCAGCAGGATGAGGAGATGAAGAATGTCCTCGGTTGTATTGAATCTCGCCAGCGTCGACTGGATCAGTTGGTGAAGCAGTTGAGTGAGAAGATCACGGCTGCTGGAGGTCGCGAAGGAAATCCCGATGAGCTGAAAGTATTGAGTCTTCAAGGACAAATTGATGAGATTAATTCGGAGATAAAGAATGTTCAGAATTTTTGGCTCAAACTCCAGGGACATGTCATCAGTTTAACGGAGAAGAGATCTCATCAAACCAATGAGATCTTCTTGGCCAGGAAACGTGAGTATCAGGGGTTTATTTAGCGAAAAGAAGATTAATTTAGTCAAAGTTGGGCGAAACTCAGTCAAATGGGGGCTTGTGTCTCGGCTAAATATTGTGCATTTGGTAAATATTGTATGGTTTGTGTCTTGAGTTTGAATAGGCATTTTAGATTAATTATTTGTTCAGAATGGAAATTGCTTTCTTTTTGCTTTGATTCAGATTCTAAAGAAATCTGAGATTCAAACTATCCAAGGCTATAATTTAGCCAAGACACAACCCTACTTACTGGTCGATTTTGGCCATGTTTGAATTATTTAACAATTTCTTCCAGAATTTATGATAATTGATCAGAAGTGCCGAAAAGTCGAGAGAGAGCTCGAGCGCTTGGCTAATGAGGATCGTGTTTGTGATCGAGAGATTGCTAGAATCCATTCGCGTCTCGATATACTTAGTGGTAGGGTGTTTGAGGAGCAAAAAGATCATGATCATCAGGAGGAGGAGTGTTTCCTGAATCATCAGGCTCTAACGGCAAAGCTAAAAAAGTCCGAGATGTCAGTCCTCCAATTGCAGCAGGAAATTGAAGATTTAGGCGTGGAGATTGAGGAGACGAAGGATCTGGTGATTGAGAAGCATCGGGAAGCTCTCGCCTGGGAGACCAAGTATCGTCTGTCTGTGGAGACGAAGAAGAGCAGTGACATGGAGGCGTCTGCTGAGAGTGAAACTGGTCACATGAAGGCAGAGATTCACAGGATGGAAGTGCGTTATGCGCAGCTGAAGAGAGCTCAAGAGAAGTTGATGCAAGACATGGACAATTGCATCAACCATCGAGAGAATATTTTCATTCAAGCGTCCGTTAAGGAGAAATTGCATGGAGGACGCGCCAAAGTGAAGAGTAATGTTCAGCAGAAATTATCTGAGATGCAAATCAAGTTGAAGCAGATAAATGGCGAGATAACTTTCACGGAGAGGAATTTGATGGGGAATCAGCAGCAACAGGAGCATCTCGAGCAGGAGATCGGGAAGAAGTGTCAGGAGTTGGAGGCTGAACAGCATCAAAATACTCTCATTGAGTCAGAGATTGGCGAGGGAATGCTGCTGAAGCATGAGAATCTGGAGACTATTGTGCGGAAGCAACATCGCGCGAGGCGCTTCAAAGCTCTCGCGACCGGAAGGGTGGCTCCAAAGTGTCGGGCGGAGGCCCTCATTGAGGAGAGCATGAAGAAACAGCGAGAAGTGCAGGAACATCTCACCAATTTGATGGAGAATCTCCTCACGGATTTCCCACAACAGAAATTCCCGCTAATGAAGATCATTCAGACGCTGAAAAACAATTAGAGACTAAAATGTCCATTTTATGCACAATTTATTTATCAGTCTTTTATACACAACACTTTGCAGAGTGAAAATTTTTTCCATGCACCAGAGAGATCACTCCAAATCAAATAAATGTGAACTTTCAAGAGTCTGATAAATTTGTTCCAGTGTCCCACAGGTAGTAGCCCTCGTTGTGAGCCTCAAAGGTTTGATTGATCAGCTCAGTGATCTCATCGTCGCAAATGGCTTCCTGGAATGCGGCCAGCACGACGAAATTGCGGATTGTCCGATGTCTATGGTGGGTCTCCTGTTGATGAAGGGATTCGTGGCGTTTTATGAAGATCTGTGGAATGTAACTGACAATGGGCAGAGCTTCTGGTGAAGGAGCAATTTGCAGCTGCACTCCTTCGGTTGCCTCATTTCGCGCCAAATTTAGGATCCAAGTTACAACAAGGAAGCACGCGGCGTTCATGGGAAAGGCGCGGATCAGGGTGGAGGCGAGACCTCGAGAGAGGAAACCCATTCCCTCAGATCGATAGCTCTTCACCACGCAATCCATGAAACCCTTGTAGGTTTTCTCGTCCGCCTGCACGCGTGATTTCACGACGTCTATTGGAAACGTGCAGAGCCAAGAGAACGTACCGGCTAATCCACCAGCCATTAGGGTGTGAAATGCACTTGGATTTGGGGTCTTTCTCGTCATCAGCTCATATGAGATGAAGTACGAGGAGAAGCCTGAAAGAAAAGGGGAAATATTAGCACATTAACCCTCAAAGGTCAAAGTGGATTTGTGAGAGTCATAAGTTTTTTTTTCTTCCAGAAAATTTATAAATAAACTGATATGTTGAATGAAGTTATGATTTAACAAGTGATTTAAATAAAGATGACAAAAAACTTCATTTCAGTCATTTTTGGGCAGTTTTTTTTTCAATTCATTGGCTAACAATTTAATCGAGTTAATCGATTAACCAATTTTCAATCTCCTTTCAGTTTTGCAAATGTCTTTCCTTAGGTACTTTAATTAAAATTTGTTACATGGTCTAACAAATGAAGTTAGGGTAAGATGATCTAAGGATAAGGGCTCTGACAGATCTGCTCTTAGCATAGAAGATTAGCAGCAAGGGGGAGGAAGATATTAGGGTTCTATATGAAAGTTCTCCAATAATTCTGGCAATTCGGAAGTTTTGGAGAGCTTTGAAAGAAAGCTGAAAAAAGCTTTGAAAAAAGCTGAAAAGAGCTTTGAAATCCAGTTTAAAAGAGCTTTGAAAGGAAGTATAAAAGTTTTTTGGAAAAAAGCTTTGAAGGGCTTTAATAGAAGTATTATAGAGCTTTGAAAGGAAGTTTAAAAGAGTTTTGGAGGGAAGCTTCACAAGCTCAAGAAGTTCTAAATTAATGATTAGGATTAGAGCCTACATGTTGACTTAAAAGCTTTCAAAACGGAAAGCTCGTAAAATCTTCTGAAGCTCATTGATTGCTTAAAAAAAACTTAATTCGTCCATATTTAGAACTTCCACTTCCAAAGACTCTCGCGAACTTCCATTTAAGAGTACACAATTTCTGACGATAATATTCCCTCTTGATTAGCAGCTAAAACGAGGCTTTGACTTTAGTCTGCACGGTGAAGCCTCCTGCTAAACGCATGTCTGTCGGAGCCCTTTAGGATTTAGATTCGATAGTTCTTAAATTTATCTTCTAATTCCATTTCCGTTCCATGTTCCATTTTTGGAAAGAATTAAGTTTTAAAAAATTAGATGAAAGCGCCTCTGGCGGTGGCCTAACGAACTTTAATTTGCTTGTGGAAAATTTTGTGTTAATAGAAGTTATATATAGATAAGTCTCTCAAAATGCTTTTTCGGATTTTTTAAAATATATTCTAAATTACCTCACTTAAAATTAGGTTTAGGAATTTTTTAAAATCATTAAAAATATTTTCCAAAACCCTAAAATGAAAGTGATTTCTGCTACTTAAAGGCTCAAAAGGGGCTTGATACACCCACGATTTTAATTAGGTATTAAATTCTCATTTTATAGATGATTAAAACTTGAGCAAATTAGATTTTTTTCTACTTATTTTACGTTTTTCTGTACCTGGTAAATCTCGAGCTGCCGTAATGCCTAACCCCCTGTAAACACCGCGCAATCCTTCATTGCGCCAAATGTGCATGAGACATTGAAGGGGACCCTTGAACTTGACTCTCCCGCCGGGAGATGATTCGCTCTGGAGTTGAAGTCGAGTCTTGATGAGCTCCATCGGTGAACATACGACACTCTGTGCCAATCCCGCCGCTGAGCCCGCCAAGAAGTGAGATCGCAGCGAATTGGGATCCTCAGTGCGTCTCTGGACGTTGCCATACACCCCAAAGACGATAGCATTGACGAAGGCCACTCCAGACATAGGACTCGCCATACCGCGATAAAGTCCTCGCACGGAATCACGCGCCACGATGGACTTGAGGCAGTGCAGGGTGCCTCGATATTGAGGATTCCGATGATCCTGTGTCTGAAGATGCACTTTGACTGTGTCAAAGGGATGACCCACAAGCACTCCGGCACATCCTGCAAATCACGTGCGGCACAGTGTGAGTCTGAGTGATTGCTCTACCCTTGATCTTTGTCATGTGTTATGGTATCGGATGAAGCACGAGTGAGAGATATCAGTGAAAATTTCACGGTCCTGAACTTACCCCCTAAACATCCTGCCACAAAATCTAGCGCCATTTTCAGCGATTTATCACACTTTATTAAAACCCAAGAAGAAATAATATGTCTTCTCTCACTTTTCACTTGCTTATCCCACGAGATTCCGCCTTGAACTATTACAGGAGGATCTCGTCAAGTTCTAGTGCGTGTTTAAACTATTTTGCGTTCTCAGATCACTATCAATTGAGATTGTCGCAAATAGAGTTCACAATAAAGCTATTAAAGCCCGCGGCACGGGTCACAGATCAGCAAGAGTCTCTCTCTCAGGCAAGTATTACTTTTCACTAAACGTACATCCTTAAAGCAGTAATTTTTTGGGAGACACTTTGACCATTCTCGAGGGAAGTTTCTTGCCAACTGACGAGTCCAACTCCTAAAGAGTCGTTGAAATTTTCCCCGACAATCAAATTTGCGTCTCGGAGGCACATTTTTTGTCTTCTGGGTTATCACCAAAGCATTTTTTTCCAATGTGAATAGGTTAAAGCATGATACATGAATGAGCATTATATTTGGTATAGCCAAGTGATTGTCGCAAAATTATATTAAATGCTATCTCCTGGTGCGTTTTTTCTCACATCCCATATAATGGGATCTTTTCTCTCCTATAAACAATCATCAATGATCGTTAAAGTTGTGGAGAAGAAAAATACATGGAATGTTTAGAATCACGCCTCCTGATAACATTTACATTGGAAATTTAGGGAGTGATTATGGGCTCATGACCAAGTTTCACTGGAGATTCATGCGGAGGAAATGAAAACACATCGTGATGCGACTGTGTTTGCTCATAATAATGTAAGGTCAAAAGTGTTGAGAAGAAATTTGAGGATTTTCCATTCATTATAGAGACGTTTTTTACATTTCCCGCCAGAAATTTTCATCTCTTTATCTCTTTAAAATAGAGCCACATCCTCTAAAAAAAATGTCATTCCTCTAATTTCCGTCTTTTAAAGGGTTTTTGCTTTCTTAGAAAGATAATACAGCGATAAGTGTAGAATGCAAAATCAAAGAACTTTATCTTTGCATTTCCTATTATTCTCGTTAAAAAATTCATTCAATAATATGTCGCCTTGATACCTAATTATTATATTTGTAAAACTATCATTTTGAAATTAATTTAAGGAGTTATTGTGATTAGAATGATTAGAATTAGGGACTAAAAAGGTATACCTATGGTATGTATGCTAAAATGTAATCCTATTATACTATTTTAATTTATCTGTTTACATGGCAGGTATACATATTCCAGTTTTCTACCTGTTGAAGGCAGTGAAACCCTTGTATAATAGTTCCTACATAGAAGAAGATAACTGCTTTCTTCTGAACTCGGTATATGGCAGCTTTTAACTACACTAAAAATGTTAAAAACAAATTACATTTCATTCTTTAAATATTTTGAAAGTATGAATTCACAACAACTTAATTTATCCATTCTTTACCAGTTCGTAAACATTTTGTTTTTACACCCTTGTGAAATATATTGGTCGTTGCAATTGTAAATACATTTTTTTTTAGATTTTTTTTGGTGGAAAGTGATTTTCATTTCTGAAAGATCCTTGCAAAAGTTTTATTCCTAGCATCAACTAATTCTAGGAGCTTACAACCTGACCTTTAATTGAATCTAAAGCTGATCCTGAAATTAGAATGTCTCAGGATTCCAACTACACCAAATTTCCCCAAAGTTTTGGAAATACCAACCCCAAAATTTTCAATTCTCAAAAATCAAAATAATCTAATACTATTGCAACAACCTAATAATTAAATTAAACATATACCATCTCGTGAACAGATCATTTAAGTACATTATCAATCGAAAACTTGCTGTGCATTTCCTTATCTTTAAAACGTTTGAAACCAATAAAGAAAGCATTGACAAAGCGCTTTTCTAGTTTAATTGAGATTCTAAATGTAATTTTAATTTCAACGTGCAGCTAAAATTATAATTCGTGTGAATATTTCATATCAATTGACCATTATCAGTTGTGGGATCAAATGTTATCTCACTCCAACTGGTGTGCTAATAGAAAACACATGCAAATTATTTTTTATGTCAAGTGTTTAAGCATGATTTTCCGTTTTCAAAAGTAAAAAAGAAAAACTCTTTCATTGCGCGGAATTATGCAAATCACCAACATTTCTTCATCAGAAGTTTTTTATTCAGAAAATTCAAATGAAGATACGCAGCCTGTTGAATGAAATTTAATTTGTAGTAGCGGAGAAACCGCCAAAGAAAATCGCGGCAAAAAATTTCCCCGCGATTTCCATAGAGTTTGCGCATTGCAATGGAAAATCGTGATGCTCACGTGTGAGACGTAAAATACGTCGAGACGTTTCGTGTGCGTCCGATTGTGATATTTTAGTCATCTGTCAGAGAGAAAGTGGAAATTTTACTTCGCGATATAAAGAATTTTATCAGACCCTGAGTATATCATTTCTTGCTAATTGATTTAAATTGATTCGCATCTCCCAGTTGTGATCAATTTCATTAGAAGTGAACATTGTTCGCATCGAGTGAGAAGATGAATAATTTGGGAATATCGACGGATCCAGCTCTTCTTGGCGTTGAGCTACCCTCATCCTTGACCACCTCACCATCTGTGTCCACTTTTATGCCCGAGGAGGATGCCTCAATTTGCCCTCTCTTGCCAACAACTCCAAGCCCACCGCCTATGGACTTTATCCACCCACTCACGCCAATCACGGGAAATGAGGAGGAAAACAACGAAGAGCTCAGGGGTAAGATTTTCCGATCTTCTCAATAAGGTGACCTTCAATTTGGGACCATTTTCAGGAGTTGATGCTCAAGCAGAGACAAGTTCCTCTGGCAGTAGTTCGGGAATCGGCATTCAGGTTACGGCAAATGGACCGGGTTCTCTCTTCAATAAACACGCATATCAGCACTTGGGTGGCAAGAATGGAGATATTACGCAAGTAAGTATTTACTACGGAGTTCGAATATATCGTTAACATATTAGTTAAAGGTCCTCCAAATATTTGAAGTTTTGAATTTATTTCTCAAAATATAAATACGGGTAGTTTCGGACAGGTTTGAATTAGAAAATATTTCATGAATAATTGAAATGGGGAACTATAAAATATAAAATGTGGAAGTGTTAGAAGTGGTGTACGCCCCTCTAACCTTAATATCCTGCCTTGGTACTTGGGTAGCTTCTGTAATGTTTAATAGGAACAAGACAAGATTGAATAAGAAATTTTGAAAAAAGCAATATTTTATATTGGTTTCGGCTATTTTGGAAATCGATTTTAAATATCAAATTTACTGAACTTAATGCAATAAAGGATAGGTTTTTATTCTTAAATTAACTTTACATTCAAAAACGGAAACCGTAAAGGTCCTTAAGAAATAGATCAGTTTATAAAAATGCTGAATAACAAATCAGGACTACTAATAGGAATACATATTCAGGAAAGAGAAGGACAACCTAACTAAAAAAATCCTTCCATTCTTTCAATTTCCTTTCAATATAGGAAAACGGCGTATCCCAAACGGGAGTATTCAGTATCCCTATTACAAAAGATACCCCCTCGTTTGTCAACTGGAATTGGCCTCTGATACGAAAATGCACCTTCTTCCTCTTCATGGCTGGTCTCTTTGCAATGTGCGCCATTGTAGTGGCTATGATCTTCAACATACCCAAATCTTGTAATCCAGAAGTTCCCTGGTTCAAAGGAAGCGTCTTCTACGAAATCTTCCCGGCCAGTTTTCAGGATTCCAACGGAGATGGATTGGGTGACTTGAAAGGATTAGCAAGTCGAGTTGATTACATTGAGAGTTTGGGAGTGGGAGCAGTTCGTTTGAACTCCATCTTTCCAGCCAAACATTATCCAGATCATTTCCAAAATGTCACCACTCTTCTGGATATCGATGATATCTTGGGAAATGCGAGAGATCTGTCGTATTTGGCTAGAGTTCTTCAGAGACGAAACATTTCATTGATTCTGGACTTGCCAATATATCCTCTGGTGAAACATCTAGCTGTCATTAGGAATACGTCCATGGAAGCTAGCAATTCTACGGATTCCGATGGTGAGGATGTCCTTCCTGAAGATGAGTCTGAAGATGACCCAGTCCTAACAGCAATGAGATATTGGCTTTCCGTGGGAGTGGATGGTTTCTATGTCAAAGGACTCGAACACTACGTTGATGATCCTTATCTCGTGGGCAACATTCAAGGATGGAGATTCGCTTTGGGTTCTGATAGAATTCTAATAGTCAACAAACTCTTTTTCGACTCTCTGGATGACTCTATGGCGGAGAAGATCAAGCACTGTGTTGACTTGGTGGATGTGTTTGTTGATGTGTCCAATGGAACAAAGATCATTGCTGAACGTGTCCAGTCATTGCTGAACTCTCCACATTTGGCACCGGGATTTGGTCCTTGGATTCATTGGAGCTTAGGGGGAGTGACTGAGAGACGCTTGGCTCAGGGAACGAGCTCCAATACATCATTAGCGGCCACTCTTATGCAACTCATGCTTCCGGGAACTCCTAGTATCTTCTATGGAGATGAAGTGGCTCTCCAGGAAGTTTATGATCCTCTAGGAGATCATGAAGACTCTAAACACTTGCATCACCTATCAACGATGGTTTGGGACTCTGATATTCAATTTACGGTGAAGGAATCCTTGCCCTGGCTACCTCGAGGAGCTTTTGTGGCTTTTCATCACTTTGAATATGTCGCTGGAATGATAAGACTTCGAAGGATATCGCCATCTATTTATCAGAATGCCGTGATTAAGGAGAGGCAATCAGTTCTCAATACAGCAGTGAGGTAAATATTAATTTTTTTAGCTTAGTTTTCTTAGCTAATCTTTTCTTCTATTCTTTTTTCATTTTTACTTTCCAAAATTTTTTTTATTTCTAATTTAAAAAGATCACGAAAATCTTATACTTATACATTTTTTAAAGACGAATTCTTTTGTCATTTTGTTTATAGGTACAGTAAGAACGACATCCTCATCTTGGAAAGATGGTATCCTAGACGAAACACCTTCACCTCTATATCGAATTTTGGAACAAAGTCCCTGGTTTTGGACCTTTCCGGGATGTTCTATTCAGGCGAAATCATGCTGGGCTCTCTCAAAGGGGAGAAGATCTTTTTCAGCAGCATCCAAGTGAAGCCGATGGAGACACTTATTGTGAAGTTGGACAAGTAAGAAGACAAAATTTTACTTTTGGAATAAAATTAGAAAATTTATTACTCTATAAATCAGTAATAATGTAACTTAAATGTATACAAAATACAAGAATTTGTCTCAAAACAATGAAAAAAAAGGATATTACAATTACATTTGAGAATCCTAAATGTTTAATTACAGAACCTAAGAGAATTGTAGTTATTCTAGCATATAATTCAATATTGTTTTCCTCTTTTTAAAAGCGAAAGTCATAATAAGTTACACCCTAGAGGTATGTTTTACCTGAATGTATATCATTTCTTTTAACAATTACAATTACTATTTACTGGATTTTTAGTTTTCCATTTTGAGTTTTTCTCTCTCATTTAATACAATGTTATTTTCAATTTTAATTCTATTCCCTATCTATATATATTTTTGTTTTGCTCTCAAAAATTTTTCAATCTTATACAGAAATTGGTTCCGTTTTAGAACAAAGTTTTTACTCTTTATAATCCCAATTTCATTTGAATCCCTTCATAATGAGAATGAGTTGGCGGAATTTTCACTAGAGATTTTTATTTTGCAAAAGAAAATGTTATTATCTCAAAATTACTTAAACGAAACAGTCGGTGGGTGAGTGTTCCACTTGAAGAAATTTCATGATAAAAGAAAGAAGGAGCATGTCAACCCAGCCGAATGGACTCACATTGTCACGTGCTGGGCTGAGAGTTGAAGCTCTTGTGCTTTATGGGCGTGGGTGTGGGATCCATGACGTAGTTGTTACCTTCTGTGGGTTTGGTCTGGCACTGACACGGCAGCGGTGGGAGCTTATCGCTGGGATGTCGATGGCTCACGCTGGACTTCCGTGGCTTGGCCAGCTGAACGGTGCTGAGGCCCGATACGGGATATTTGCCCTTGATGGCTGTATGACTAGCAACAGCGGCACTCAAGACACCGCCCTGGATCTGACCACCACACCGTGGATGGCGGGGCATGACGAAGGCCTTGGTCTGCTTCAGGAGTGATCGGTCATTGCAGAGGGCAGCAATTAGGGGTAGATCTAGATTTTTGCTCTTCTCGCGCAGCGCATGAATGTCTATCGTCGGCGGCGAAGTGCTGGAGTCAGCCTTTCCCGTGGCGACACTTCCGTTTATTTGAGCTTGCGTAGACTTGGCTGGAGATGGCACCGGGACGGCTTTGCTCGTGCTCGCAGATACTGTAAAGAGAAGGCACTCCTATTACTATTAGAACTAAGAATGTAATGTCCTGGCTTTCTGCAAATGATGTGATAGTTACCTTGACAATTTTCCGTTGGTGTCGGGATGGGTGGCTTGAGACTCCTCTTAGCGTCAATGGGTGGAGGAGGTGGCGGTAGACGCCTCGCCCTGGGTAGCGTATCGATAGAGTTGAGAATGTTGTCGTCGGAGCGCGATCGCGAGAAGATCGAGGTCGTGCTAACGGGTCTCGGTCGCAGGGGCAGCGGAGGTGGTGGTTCATAGGATGAACACAGGCTCGCCACTGATGGCGAGTACAAGGGTGAGTAAGCCCCGGGAAGTTGCACGTAGGAGTCTGAGAGATTCTGCGTGGAGGCATATCGTGAGTGGGCGTTAGATAAAGGCACGGCCATTGGCAAGTAAGGCGTCGATCGGTAGATTGCGTGACCCTTGCAGGTGTCCCAGGAACTCGTGGATGGTGCGGCATGGTAGGCGAGATAGGGTGGAGGTGGTGGACTCTGAGCCATAGCGGCTAGGATGGATCCTTGCTTCGCATCGAGGTACTCCTGTTGACTCACAGCTGGATCCTGGATGGGGTAGATCACGTAGTCTACGTCACTGTAGAGCTGCTGCTGGTAGAGTTCGATCTGCGATCGCGCCAATTGGGATGAGTACACGGTAGCGAGTTGGGGTGGTGGCGGAGGAGGCGGTTGACGCGGGGTCTGTGGAGGTGGTGGCAGGTATTGCCTTGGCTTGATCACCGGCAACAGGACGCATGTTCGGGGCGATGACTTCGGAGCCTCTAGATAAGGTGGATGAGGTGGAGGAATGGCTGACATGCTCTTGTGGGGTGTGTGCAGACTGTAGGGTACAATGGGGATGCCTATCGTCGTCGGGGCGCTCATGGTTGTGGGTGTCACAGCAGGAGTTGGTGGTTGAACTGTAGGGGCGGCAAAACTTGGCTTCTCACCCACAACACTGGTGTGCGCCTTCAGGATGTTAATGTGAGGTCTAGTCGTGATAAATCGGGCTGCTGCCTCCTCAGGGATTACACTGGGGTGGGTGGTTGTTGCAGGAGCAGGCACACTTGGGGGTGCTCTCGGGGTTGGTTGCTGTGGATATGGCGGTGGATCCCGCAGTGGAATCGCCGGGGCCTCTTCGCGAACAGCCGGACCACAGAGACCCGTTGTCTCATGTCGAGCATTATAGGGCGGTGGAGATCTCCGAGCAGGCACAATGTTGGCCAGAGAACTCCGTCCTGCACTGTTAATCCGTTTCGGGGGTGCAGGTGGATTCGCCAGAATGTCCAGTTCAAACTCCTCCTCAGTTGGTGCCGTGTCCTGATGTCCTTGAATGTAGCTGTCCCCTTCGAGAGGAAGAGGCAGCGTCACGTAGTCGCAATCAGAGTCCAGGGTGTTGCTTACAGTTTTCCTATTGGGATAGGTTCCTCTCCCCACGATAAGATCCGTTAGTTCTTCAGCACTAAGGAGAGCATGCTTGTTGTCCGTTGGATCACTGCCATCACCCCTAAAAGATCCTGAAGCACTCACATTGGAGTCCGATCGTACCCGAAAATCCGCTGTTACGTCACTGTTGAGTCTATGCCGGAAGTCATCCCCATCCACCGAATCCATATTGGCAATGCTCTCGTTTGGCTGGAAACTTCCATAGTGCGAGGATTCGTGACTCTCAGATTCGGCCATTTCGCTGCTGTTCATCGTGTACACCCCACTTGTCTCGGTTGGTGGAGCCGTGTGGGCCAGGGTGTAGACACCCAGGGATGAACCCTCCTCATCGTCATCGTCGTTATTGAGGCAAGTCGATGTGACTTCGCTGAGAGCTGAATTCTGGGCTGTATGACTAAAGCCGAGCTCCAGACTGGAGCAGGTGCTATGGCGTCTCGTGTTGGTCTGAGGCGGAGTAGGGAGGGTAGCGGTTTCTGTGGCCACGACAACTGTGCTGCAAGTGGAGGAACATTGGGAGCTAATGTTGTGCTGCGATCCCGGTGAATCGGTGTCATTTGAGGTACGATCGGTGGTTGTGGTATTGCGTTCCTGAGGCTCAGTTGACTCGCTGCTCATCGATCGTACACTGAGTGCCGCCAGAGTGTCTTCCAGCTCCTTCAGTGACACCTGACCAACCGATGAAGCCTGGCGACTCACACTGGGTCGATCGAGAAGATGAGCCAATGCCAGACTCTCTGTGCTCGGGGCTGCTATAGGCACAGCCGGTGGCGAATTTATCATGATCTCTAGCTCATCCTCCGAATGGACGCGATCACTAATGATTCCCGATGTGGTGTTGCTGCTCGTGCTACTGATCACCGAAATACGTTGATCATTCTTGTTCTTGTTGTACGGCAAATTGAGCGATCGCGAGTACATATAGCACGCATGGATGCAGCTGCTCTCCTCCTCCTCCCGCTTGATGGCCTCCGTGAGTCGTGGTGCGATCTTCATGGAAAATTGATGAGTCTCTCGGCACAGCGCCAGTAACATCTTATTCTTCTCGTCGCTGCTGGCAAACAGGGTGATCTTGTTGTCCCCTGAGCGAATCTCGAACTTCTTCCGTTCGAAGCTCAGCTTACTGATGGTGGGCCAGAGGAATGTCGTGGACAGGGATGTGTCACCCATGATCTTAATACCCTTCGCATATACAGCAAGCCACACAGATCCCGGACACGCGTCATTCTTGGTACTCTTCATCCGGAACATGTGGGCATTTATGGCTTCATGAAGGCCGCACGCTTCGCGGATGTAGTGCGTCTCGGCGTCCGCACGGGACATGGCACGGTACTCACGGTGGCAGGAGTTGAGCGCCGAAGCGCCCCAAGAGGAGTGCATGGCTGTTGGAATGTACTCCTCATGGCGGAAGTAATCTGTTGACTGCTCCTCGGGGGAGTCTCCCAAGTCAGCCTGCAGGGCGAGACCGCCCAGCAGCAAGAGACTCTGCTCAGAGCACTCCTTTGGCACGTCACGTGACACCGCGTTGGCTTTGAGCTGTAGATAGTAGTAGTGGCGGGAAGTCTCATCTCGCAGCATCAGGGGACTCTCGATGTAGAACTGCACACGGAAGTGAAGCTCCAAGAGAGGGCGACCATTTGCGTCGAGGCCCTGTTGGGTGAGAAGGAGAAGAGTGTGAGTGGAAAAGGCCAGGAATTTCAATAGAATTATAGATAATGTCGAGAGTCTTCATTGATTAATTCTCTCTGTTAATGCATTTAATTTATTGAGTAGGAATTTCCATGTGATGTCATAGCGTGAATTTTCTTGGAATCTCTTTAATTTTTCAATGCATCTCATTCATTAGGAATTTTACGCTTATATACTACGCAATTGATTAAAATTAGGAGAAAAAAAAGCAATTCTTTAGCTTATCAATTGAATTTTCACAAAACTTTAATATAAAAGAATCGCAGCGCCTATAAGTCGGACACGCAAGCAGCTTATCAAGCGCATTTTTAGCTAAAATTAATCAAGATTGCATTTGGCATTTATCATTTTTAAAATCTAACTAACAACTAAGTATATATAACGTCTCTTGAAAACTGATACAACTGTTAAAGATTACTTGCAAATTGATAAAATTCCATCTGTATGAGATTTCAGATGATTACAAATTGCAGTTTTACCGCACGAACTGATTTACTAGCATTCTCTATCAATTATAGAACAAGAAATATAGCTTAAATCAGAATGAAGATATTCATGTCATCTGAGAGAATTTGTGATAGTGGAAAAACTATGTCTTACATGCGTGTGAGATGAACGCCAACTCTTCGGGCCGTACTTGGATAATTTGCTCTCTGGATCGGCAAACAGATATTCGCCATCTGAAAATATTTACAGTGAAATAATTTATTCAGATTTAATAAATAACACACTAACAATTTCAAATATTTCCACGGAAAGTCAGCACGGCGCTATATAATTTGCACCAATTAAGAAAATATTTTGTAGTGTCGTTTGTCTTTCTTCTTGCCTTTTTTCGCCTTCCTCCCCAGTGCCATTAATTGCGATTGAGTATGTATATGTGATGTTGGAATGAGAAAACGATTCATCTTGAGGAGAGAGAAATATTTTTGCAATGATGGCAAATTCCAATGTGAAAAGACATCTTTTAGAAAACTTGACTGATTACAGGTCTTCATCGATGAATCCGATTTTTCCTACAACAATTTTTCAAAATGTTGCCATATGGGCGAAGAAAACAATTGGTCTCTGTTTGAGGACAATTCCGAGTCTTTTTTTCTCCATGTTGCTGTCCAGAGAATCTTTAAATTATTTCCGGCCGTTCCCAATTGATGAATTCCATTGTAATTGAATTCGTCACGCTCTATTGTTGAAAAATCTAAATAGAGATTTTTTTGGAAGAGCGTCGAAAAATAATCACAAATTGATTTTGTAGAGACATTTCGAGGGGGAAAATTTAATGATTTGAACTTGAGGAATGTCGCCTATTATAAGATCGATAAGATCCATAAAATGTATTGAAACATGGGTTTTTTGACAAACAATTTAAATGTAATTTTCTCTACATGATTCTCCTTATGGTGCTGTCAGACGTTCACAGTTCAGTCAACAATTTCTTACTGTTGAAAAGCTATTTAATGGCATTTTCCAATAGAAAATCATTAAATTTCCACTCATATCTTGTCTGTTTTTCATTACTGAAGAATTTGTAGAAGGAATTTTCCGGAAAAACTCAATATTAGTGCAGAAAATGCCATTCAACAGAAGTTTAAGTACTTAAAATAAGTGATTAATCGCCTGATTCGGTTGAACAGCATTTTCCGCACTAATATTGAGTTTTCCGGAAAATTCCTTTCACAGATTCTTAAATAATGCAGAACAGACAGAATTTGAGTGG
>CAKKOB020000162.1:0-63057 GCA_918844115.2 Phlebotomus perniciosus | reverse complement strand
TAGTCACTTAGGAAGAGATGATTGTGTTCAAATTATAAATCTCAACGAGATAAGATAAGAAATTAGGCCAATAAAATTTTCAAAATCCTCAGCAAAATGCTTAAGGATTTGATTCATTTTGCATCGTTTTTCGCATTATTTGAATATTTCCCTCTAAACATATTTTATTTAACTTTAATATCGAAGAAAACATTATTTATCAATTCCTCATATAATAGCAAACAAAAGATTACCGATTTTGGATTTCTCCAAATTCTGCATTGATAGAAAATCGAGTTTTCTTTTAGTGGCCCATAAGTCGGGCATGGCCCATGAGTGGTGACACCACCCTATAGCATAAGACGATGATATCACTAAGAGTTGTTCTGTGATTATAACTCAATTATTGAGAACTACTACATCATTCTATCACGACAATCATTTAAGATCTCGTAAACCTCGTAAACAGCAATACTTCTATTCGTTATCTTTATGTTATCCTCCTATTCGCTGAATCCAGAATTTTAATCAGATACAGCCGATACATCATCTAATTATTCTAAAAGTGAAATAACTCCGCCAAATCCGACACCCCTACCCAAACTTTCGCAGCATTCTGCAAAGTCACTGGAGCTCTCACTTTTATTCTACACTTCTTTGCACTTATGAGAAACACTTTTAGAGTTTCTCCCTCTTGGGGAATTTCACCACATAAAGAGGGAAAACAAATGAACCAAATAAAGAGTCAATTGACTCTGGATGAGATTTTCCTTATAACTATACCTATACTAATGGAAAACCACCCATAACTTCTCCAACCGAGTTCAAGATGGAAAGAGAGAGATAATAAGCCTCCAATCAAATAAAAGCGAACTATAACAAGCCAGCAATAAATGCTCTACAAAATCGTGAGACATCACTGAAATGGCAATAAAATCCTCATTTTATAGATTTTCTCACTTCTTTTAATACACCTCATCAGCACCCTCTCCCCTAAGACCATCCCTATTTTCACACTTGCTTCCATCGCTATTCGCCAAGTGTCATGCTGAGAAGTGATTCACTTGTGATTTCTCCCACCAACACAACTCCCCATTTGCCATGACTTATGCAAGTTAGAAAGAAAGAATAAATCAACATAAAGTTGTACAAATACGTTATAAAACTTAACCGATTTCGGAGATAGTGTAAAATTATTATAATTTTCAAGTTCATCTATTATTCTCTATGATCTTCTTGAATATTTGGAGGAATTAGTATACATCCAAACTTAGGATGATTAAAATTTTATAGGTGTATTTATTTTGGAAACAGACTGAATACACGCGGGGATCGACAAACAATTTCCTAGAAGCCACTCAATCACAAATGACGCTCAATTTTCAGTCTTTTTACTGCCAATAATAAAAAAGAAGACGAGCTGCAAATTATTCGTTTATGTTGGTAACCTCTTGTAAATACTCTCATAAATTCAAGTTCCCTTTCAAAATCAATTCAAATACACATTCTAACTTAATAATGAATGACTCTTCCTTCAATTAGGTGTATAAAATACTAATTAGCCTAAACATTACCTTTAAAGAGCATTAATCTTTAAAACTGAGACAACTCAATTTAGGGAATCCTACTTACATAAATACACGTAAATTACTCTCATCTTTGATATCTTTCATATAATTTGAACTTATACTCTCCCTAATTTTTCCGACATATACAAATTGAATTAAACTGAAGAGAAAAGAGGATTACAGCGATACCCAAAAAGACAAGTTCATGGAAACCCTTTTCTGGTGACACTCACATTCGCCTCTTTTTATTATATTTTATTCCATAACCATGCAAACTTGATAAATTTTCTGTGGAGAGACAACTTTGAAGAAAATTTATGTGTATAGATATTTATATACACACACATTTAAAAAAGTTAAGAGGAAACGGAGGAAAATTGGCAATATAAATGGAGTAGTAGAAAACCTCCTCCCGGAGGCATTTTATTATACAAGAAAGTTAAATTTGAATTAAAAACTTTCGGAAGTTGCTCATACAACAAGAGAATTTTGATTTGGAGTGTTTTTCATCTTGCTGAGTTTTCATTTTATGAATTCAAACAGATGGAAATTTATAGAAAATACAGAAGATATATTTAATTTATTTCCTCGCCAGGAGCCTGAGTGTAAATAATGCGGAAGTTAACAGGAAATTTGTTGAGAAATTTGAATAACAGACAATATTTTGATACAACAAACCTCCCTCTTTTGTGTAATGTAAAGAAAACTCTCAATGAACCATATACGTTTTGTAATGAGTATAATATTAACAGTTGTTAGACGTAAGGAACGATAAACTGGAAGAAATTATTACAAATGTTTTAACAGCACATCCTTGTCATACCGTGAGAATCATTAAAATTATTTTACTCCCATAAGGATCAATATCTATACTCTCCCCTATAAAACACAAATTATGCTCACCAATATGGTGGCGTATTTGTTCAGTTACCCAAACCTTGGGAAATTGTTTCGATGTGCTGTTTTATGTACATAATGTATAGTACCCAGGTCAATAAATTCATTCACAAAATAATATCATCCATAACCTCTTATGGTTTCGTAAAATTAAAGTGATATTACGTGAAATTCTTCCGCTTTCTCCCTGTTATTTGTGTACATGTACATAACATATTCAAAAACCTCCTCCATTATATTGTCGTATATATTCAGCGATGTCCTTTATTGTATATATCTAAATATATAAAATGGAGTGTGCATACGTATAACTTCACAAAATCAACCGTAAAGACCTACATAAAACACGAATCGACTTCAGGAGTCCGAAAATATCCATCTACGAAATACTTTTGTATATGTAAGGGCCTCGGCAGACCTGCGCTTAGCGTGGAGGCTTAAGCCCTTTACACACATGGGGTTTAGCCGAGAGAAGGTTTAGTCAATTTAGAGCCAAAGACAGGTCGTACGCACTATAAACGCGGCTTATCATTTAGAAAACTGCAATTTTGATTATTGTCCCACTGAAATTGTCATTGATTGAACTGTCTTCGGCTTTAAACTGACTAAACCTTCTCTCGGTTAAACCCATGTGTGTAAAGGGCCTTAGCATCTAAAACGAGGCTCAGGGTACCGATAGACCTGCTTCTGGCAAAGGTATTTCCTTAGAAAGTTGTTCTGGTGCTTAGGCTAAGCGCGATCCGAACAGGTCCCGTTTTAGCCGCTAAGTTTTCCACGCTAAGCGCAGGTCTGCCGAGGCCAAATGTTGCGGACTAAACCGCTAAACTATCGGGATGAAATTTGGTATGGACATTTCGGTCATATGAATTTCTGCTTCTCTTTCTGGCATTTTCGACTTTCTATTAATTCTATTAAATTCTTTTCAAAGCTAAGAAAGCATTCACCCACCATTAAAGACGCGCAGGGTGCGAAGCCCCCGTAATTCTCCTATTTCATGAAAATAATATTTTCCATGTACATATAGTATAGAATAAAATTTCTATTGAGTGTCCACCATATTGCACATCTTATATTTATACTGTCCAAGTGGCCCGTATCGATTTCACTTGCCCCACAATTTTCACCTCACACCACGTGGTCTTCTTCAGATCGCAAATGAAGTAAAACTTCCGCCTCTATCACCCACACCCCATACATAGTGACCGACCAAGAGTGACTGACCAAGTGGGAGAAAACCAAAGAGAGAGTCATGTGCTTGTGCGTTATGGTAAATATCACATCAAGTGAACATATTTCAACAAGGTACAACACTGTAGGCCAAATTGTGTCTCTTATGGGTTAATTTAACCATAATTATCGTCTCCTATTTGTCCTTTTCTTCTATATGTGGCAATAATTACAAGAGCAGAAATGTAGACGCCTAGTGTCGGTACAACATTAGAATTAGACGTACGTATATATGCTTTACACGTTTTACCCAGCATCTTCATCAAAGGCCACCCATCTCAAACGCCCACATGCCCTTACCCACAATACCCACAATACATCCTGATTCAGAGCATATGACAAATTAAACAATTCAAACGATTTGCTAGAAATAACATTTCGAATTTCAATCAATTGATAAAGGCCATATTTATTATTAATATCGAATCATTGCAAATGCTTTTTAATTAATAATTAACAATATTATCACTAGCAAAATTCAATTCATTTACTGGAAAAAAAGACTTTTCAGTGGTGTTTTAACCAAAAATGCTTTGTTGAAACTAACTAAATAATATAAAGTAGCGATAAATGTTAATTTGCGTCATTTATTGCGAACACGTCCTCATTGATCCAGTCATTTATCGCCATATAGCGGTCACACATACATATCTATTGTGTCCTTTATATCCTAATACTAAAGTTCATCCTGATAAGTTCAGCCGTGTGCCCCTAATATGGGCCATGCACACTCTAACTTTATTTATTTAGGTTGCAAGTTGTGAATTTATCCACCCCTAAAGTAAAATAAAAAAAGTGAGGAAATTCATGTATACGCTCAGTAAGAGTTAACCGAGTAAACTCAATCAATGTTCCGTATGTGTGTCGAGCAGCATCGTTAGAGGAAAACCGCACGCGTCGGCAAAACATGATCTCACATCACAATTATACTATGCCCTTCTTTACCCACTTAAGTTGTATACGCGATGTACACTTTCGATAATTAATTCGATTAAGTTCTCCTCAAGTGCTTTATTTAACGTATAAAATCCTCAAGTTAACACAACACACATACACATGATGTATAACAAGTGTTTTATGCTTTCATTCATTCTCCCTTCACCTCCTAATCTCAATTCCGCCCACCCACTTTACTTGTACAAAAAGCTGGGGCTTTTTCTTGCGCTTTCACTACTATGGCCGCCGCTTAACACATGTGATATACATATAGGGGGAAAATGAGAAGCTAACATACAAGTAAATAAAAAATAGTAAGCCCAGCATAGTTTTAATTCCGGAAGAACTTCATTGGCTTTTCCCTCCCAGTGAGGGATTGGATTGTGGGATGTGAGAGATGTTACAATGGCGAAAATGGTCAGAATACCTTTAACACAAAGGAAAGAGATTAACAGATATATAGTGGTCCTGTTGAGTTATTTTCAAATGTGACATTTTGATTTGAAACCCTTCAAGTTAATGAACTTTTTATCCTATTTTTTACCGGAGGTCCTTGAGCTTGCTTGAACTCAATGTATTATTACAAGGGGGAGATATTATGGTCAAAAATGCGTACATCACTTTCAGCACTTCCACATTTTGTTGAAAATATCCCCCCAAAGCCCCAATTCGCAAGCTTTCAGGAGCTTTCACCCTATCACTTTTATTTTCAATACTAAATCATCTGAAGCTTTTAAAGAAATCTTTCTAAAGCTTTTTGAAAGAGCTTTCTAAAGCTTTATAGAGCTTTCTGAGTAAGCTTTCTAGAGTTTTCTTTTTAGGATTTCTAAGGGAGCTTTTAGAGCTTTCTAAAGCTTTCTAAAACCTTTCTAAGAAAACTTTCTAAAAAATGCTTTATAAAGCTTTTTAAGATTTAAGAAAATATTTAACAGCTTTCAAGAATTCTCAAAAGCTTAGCGAAAGTTTCAAAAGCTCTTAAAATATCCGAAAGCTTCACAAAATGTCTAGATTTCTTCAAATGCTTGTGAATTTCAGTAATTTTAGAAAGCTTTCAGCTAATCAAGCTTATATTTTTCAAAGTTTTGAAATTTCTTTTAAAGCTCCTGGAATTTTTCAAAAGCTCTTCAAGAATTCTAAAGCTCTGGAAGAACTTCCCAAAGCTCCTGTTCATCCTCGGAAGCTTTCAGAATTATTTGACTTATCTTAGCAGTTCCACTCCACTTCCTATAGCTCTCTCGCACTTCCCAGTAAACTGTACACCACTTCTGGCCATAAAATCCCCCTTGGTATTATATAAAATATGCTCTGAAATTCATGTCGGACCAATATATGAAGGTTGGGGGGTGATTTGGTCCGCATTTGTACACTTTATATATATTTTACAGGGATATAACATACATAATACGCTAAATTATTATTATTACCAGTTGTGCTGCATATTAATGCTGTTTGTCCCAAAATCAAAAGTCTTATAAACTAAAAACCCTCATCAAAATTTTGTTATCATATATGACACCATTGACATACGGCAACTTTAGCCATAATCTTTCAGGGAGGCTGTCTCAACAGAAAAGACACTAAAGAGTAATTATATGTCTCATGGCTTTATGTATTAGGATGGGAGCCCCACTGTCGGGCATTATGGCATTAATTGAAAATTGTTTGACGAGAAAAAGTGGATGACGAACGAAAAATGAGGAAAGATGAAAAAAATTGCTGAAAGAAAAACTTTTCCTATAACACGAGGGGCAAAAGAAAAAAAAAAGAAGAGTGAAAGTTGAAGAAACATACCCTTTGTGGACTTGGGAGTAAGCCGCAGCTCCGGCCATTGCCAGTGCTTTGTAGCGTGCCTGCTCATCCGTCGGCAGCACAATATCCACAGATCTCGAGCGAATAGCACTGGTGCTGGGCACTGTGAGTGTCAGACCACCATCAGGCGGTGGCTGAACCTCCTCAGCTTTCCCAGATGATGGCACTTTGGTGAAGCACGAATCAACTGAGGCGGCACGATCACGCTTTAAATCCGGCACAGCCAAGTAGATGTCACAGACAACGGCATCAGGTGCTGTCTTACCACTCTCCTCACCCAGCACCTCATCTTCATCCTCTGTCTTGACGTCACATGACTCTTGCGTGTCTCCTTCC
Organism: Phlebotomus perniciosus; assembly: GCA_918844115.2. Classification (NCBI taxonomy): domain Eukaryota; kingdom Metazoa; phylum Arthropoda; class Insecta; order Diptera; family Psychodidae; genus Phlebotomus; species Phlebotomus perniciosus. Next base: position 56,305 of record CAKKOB020000162.1, on the reverse strand, counting down.
TCGCCGCGACTCGCATGTGCCACATTCTCCAGGGAGCTCTCCAGAGGCTCCACAAATACCGCTTCCTGGCGCGATATCGAGCGCCGCCGCGGTCGATACATCGGCGGCGGCTCGTCCACGAAGAGCGGCGGGGGTGTGGATAGCGGAGACGGAAGTTGCTCCATGGTGGCCGGTGGGGAGAACACCAAGGGAGCCATCTGAGCCGGTGGGGAGCCCAGTGGCAAGAATGTCGGCACATCGGCATGAGTCGGCGACAGAGTGAACGTGATGCCGCACGGTGAGGAAGGCGGGAAGGGTGTAAAGGGCGTGGGTGGCGGCAGTAGAATATTCCCATATTCTGGCTCACTGGCATCCTCATCATCTGCATCCCCATCACTCGATGATGTGTCACTATAGCTCAACGAGCGCACTTCCTGATGATCAATAAAATACAGTTGGTCCGCACTCACTTGTCTCTCATACTCTTCCAGGTACTGGCAGTGAATGCACGCCGGCGGCGAGGACTTTGTGCCGGAAGAGCGACGTCGCTGGAAGCGCTTCGGCACCTCCAGGAACGTACTCGCCTCATCTCCTGTTCCCGAAGCCGAATCAAAACTACGTGATCGCTGATTTGTCACCTGTGGCACCTGCAACAGCCCAGTTCTCTCATCTGCCGACGACTGATGACGCAGCAATGATGATCGCTGGGCCTCTAATTGGATCTCATCGAATGATGCCGAGCGAACCTTAAAGCATTCACAGTGTCCCCAATTAGCACACCGGATCGGTGAGAGACAGACCGACGGAAAAAGGAATAAAGAAAAAGAAGCATGTGGGCGATGCTCACAGTAAAATGCCAACAAATATATTGTGTGTGAAAAGCCACTTTCAACAATTTTAATGATTTGCAAACATTGAGAATAATAACATTTTCATGCTTGTACGACCATCTAAGGCAAATAAGGACTTTTCTTATCTTACATCATCATCCCCACCAATTTACGAGAAGTAAAACAAAACTGTTGCTCTTGTTGAATTATATTCTCAGCAATAATATAGAAAAGGGGTTTAAATCTCATGCATGCTAAAAATTTCTGCATAAAACAAAGTTGGAGGTGGAACCAAAATAAATTCATTTTTGCTTGAAATAAAAAGAAATTTAAACGGAATAATTCTTTTTATTCATTATCTGGATTGTTCTTTACCCCCTGATTTGCTATTTAATATTCAACTCATAAATGCCAATTATAGATATCATTTCAATTATGAAATTTTGCAGACAATGGAGAACATAATAAACCAAAAATGTTGAAAGGGGTATCGATTAAAAATTTGCGCAGCCAAGTGAAAAAATAATCCATTAGGAATTAAACAGAAAATTATACCCAGAGGTGATTTTTTATTAAATAAAAAGTGCGCATAGACAGGAACTAATAAAAAATGTCAGCGAAGTATTTCCCTAAACACTGAACAATCCCGGAAACCATAAAAAGATAAATACTTGTGAACCATTTAGGAATTAAATGAGATTTAAACACGAGAAAAAACTTTTCACTAATATTTGATTTCAACGAAAGACATTGGATGTAAACACAGAAAAGAATGGGGAAAATTCAACACCAAAAGAAAGTGAAAATATCAATATGAATTGACATGGAATGCGTTCACACCTGTTTAGGCACCTCAAGACTGCTTTGAGTTTTCATTTCGGCACCTGTGGGCGTCCGTGATCGCGTGAATGTCGTTCGCAAGCGTTGCATAGTAATGATGCAGGTAACAAATGGGTGTTGCACACCTCACGATTCCGACATGGAGGCAAATGCCACCCACGGTGAGGTCCTCTACCCAATCATATCGTTTCGGAAATAAATCTCCACTCTACAATGATGAACAAAAAAGGAACATGATTGAATTAAATCACCCCGATATACAGAGGCTTCTCTTCACTATATATGTAGGGATAATGTATCTCTTTTCTCATGCTTCGTCTTGGCCCCACAATATCAACCTTCTTCAAGTATATAAATTGCAAAAAGAAAATTGCCCTAATATATCATGGTAGACGGAGGGAAATAAAAAATAATACTGAAGACTATGTCTTGGACAAATTATTCCTTAATTCCACCTTGATAGAATTTTAATCCACATCGTCGAATATATATAATAAAAAAAACTCTTAATAAAGAACTCGAAACTCTTTGATATTTCCTATTTATTTGTTAATTTCTTACTTTTAATTAATTGATATAACAAATTGTTTTCTGTATAAGAGATTATGAGAAAATCATACAATAGACAGATGGCATTGTCGTGAATTAATTTACAACTTCGCCTAAAAAAGAATTACATCTCGCTAGAGAAAACTTTCTTGTTTGTTTTCACAAAGAGTAGAGAAATTAATTAGTAAACTTCAGGTCGATAAGTCAAGTGAGATATTGTATACTTAACTATATAACACGTGGGATATTTGTTGGTTGAATGAAAGGGATGTTTTCATAGCAATAAACTCTAACTCCTGAATCCCAAATTGGCTTATGCCCAGGTACAATTCAATGAAGCAGCGAAAAATCGTATGGGCAAGTCTCTTGCGTGGACGACATGTGAGAGCCGTGATTCCTTTATGGCAAACTCGGAATTTGGAGGCTTATTTTTTGGTAATTACCGCCAAAATCTGACGGGAAAGAGGAAGAGATGGTCCAAAATCACTAATGTAATCATTGAAGTGTTAAAATTGTATAGTAAAGAGTCCTCAAAGAAGCACAAATCCTGTTTTTTTTTCTCTCCACCATTCCTTAATCAAAATCACAAGACAAAGCACTTTGGCTTTACTGTTGTGGATTCTCCGAATAAGGATGTCTTAATTGAATTTCATGGTTACCGATGAAAGGGCAAACCCACCATAAATATCAGAAATTAAAGTCATGCTGTTGTTTTTAGGTTATATATAAACCCAAAGAAAAGGAACAAAATTGAAAGAAAATCAATTAAATTAAATTACTCACATTTAAAAAATTAAATCATTCTGGAAAACGTCTTGATTTTGCTATTTCAGAAAAGAATAAATTGTATATTTTTTGTTTTCTCATTTTCATTTACGCACTTTCCGATTTTTTTTAAAGCTTTCCTTGTGAACGTCTAACATGTGTGACGAGCGTAAATATGAAACTCACGAGATGTGTCACTGAAAAACAAGGGGATGAAGTGGGATGATGGTAAACCAATTAACCAAGCCGTACAATTTTGAATATACAAGCAAGTTTCACAGACATCTCACACCTCACTTGATATAGGAGAAAAGCAACAACGCAAGGATGAAGGATTACAATCGACAAAGGGAATATTTCGTAAATATACGAAAGATAAAAGAAGCTCATGAATTCACACTATATTCTTCACAGTATCTTCAATTTGCATAACATTTCACCACAAAACACATTTCAGTCTCACAGTTATAGATATCAGAGAAAATAAATAAACATACGTGGGTGAATTCCCTTTAAATTCAAATACTCAATATCAATGATAGTATCTTCTTATAAAGTGTAGAGTGTACCTATATTTATTTTGCAAATATCACCGGACATGACATCCAAGTGTTCGAAAATACAATATTTTTCTGACTAAAAATATTATACGTAAACATTTGAGAATTCCAGCTCCAAAATTTACACGTAATACGTGTAAAAATTCCAAGTTAATTGAAGTTTGTCAGGAAAACATCCCTCAAAAATAACAACAAAAAGAGGAAAATTAGCAGAAATATGACCATTAGGGTGTGAAACATAATCAGATTTAATATTAATGGCAACAGAAATGTTATCATGTAGGAGGTGTTTTATAATGAAAATTACTACCACAAAAAATTACCGTCAATTTATCCCTTTTGTAGGGGATATAGCATAATGATGGCTATATGCAAAGGTAACTTTGAAAAAAATTAGGCTGCACCCTCAAAATATATTTAATTCACCTTTTCACCCTTAGCATTCGTTATTACACCCTCATAATCTCTTAATATTTCAACACTCATTACTAATACTTGTGAGTGGTGTGTTTTGTAGATTTATGAACAACTTCTAAAGTATATAACGAGCTATTACCTTTGCGTCGTACATAGATTTTTTCCACATCTATACCAGTAGGTACTTTATACACCTCTCCTCTATGCTATACAAAATTCACCCACGCATGAGTTATAGTATGGCAAATGCGGTATGTTCAAACCGTGATGTGAGTTGTATTTGTATTGTGGATACAATATTAAATATTCTGTCATCATTATAATATTCTTAATTAATAAAATTCAAAAGAGAAATTAAAAAGGCCAAAGAGAGAAGTAGAAAATTATTTTCCAAAAATCACATCAATCTCATAAGCTTTACATGAGAAATGTAAGAAAAAGGGTGATTGAATTGATGTAGGTTTCTCCATTTACTGGGAACAAAAAAATACTAGTCCAACGTCTACACTATAGGTTCCTCTTAAACATACATCCTTAGTGTGATGAGAAATAAGACCCCAACTCAGCAAAAGCACATCATTCTATTCATGAACATTTGATTGCCCTGGACATACTCTCCAAGTCAGGGAAATAAGTACTACAATTCGTTTTGAAAACATATCCGAAACTTCTCTCCTAGGTTTTTATATTTTCACGCCAATTCATTATTCAGAGCTGAAAATTTACATCCCGTAAACCCAGACTTTGAGTTTTCAGAGACCCCAACTTTGTCCTTTTTCCAGACTAAACATATCAGAGCATCCCACAAAGTCTCTTTGCACTCATTTTCTTATTTATATATGTTTCTAGAACAACTATATCCAAACGTGCGCCCTCCATGTCGCACATTCTAAGAAGTTTGGGATGATGTTGCGTGGGACTGTATATCTCACTTCCATCCGGTGTTATGGTGAGAAAATTTTGAGCCAAAGGTGAAACGCAATGGTCAGAAGAAAAGGTATTTTCTACAGAGAAGATATAATGCTTCCTTTTTACTCGCTATATACATAAATTATATCAAGTGAAGATGACTTTTAGTCATCCTTTTTCCACTTCAAGCTTCACGCATTCTACTATATACTATAAGATATTTATGCAGACGACCATGTTTACTCAATCACCTCTGCTTTTCCCCAGCATATACCTAACAGTTTCACGGTATAGTATACTGGAGGTATCACCGGTGTCACAGGAACGAAGATAGATCTTTTTTGGGTGAAGCTGCATTGAACCTTCATCAAATTTCATTATAATTCATCCTTTTGACTATATATAGTTTATTTCTATGTATAGAAACCTTCTTGATTTGCTTACCGACACTTTATTCAGTGCCGAATCGTCCGAGATTTATTGCCGTTGCTCAAAATTTATATATCACTCCTTTAATCTTTGGATGAACGATACGAAAAGTGCTAATATGTGACCTTAGCTCATATGAAATAATCTAACCATCTGATTGGCCAAGTCAAAAGCGCAAAATATTATAATTAAATTGCACAAAAATTTCAACACTTTGGCCACCTTTAAGGGCAATTTCTGGGAAGTTAAAGAATTATACGCGGATTATTGCGCTTTACGCAGACGTGATTGCGTGTCAGCACAGTAAATACAATATGACCAGGGTTGATAAAACTTTGCTGTGTTGGAACGTGGATAAATGTACGGAAATTCCAAAACGGCGACTATTTTTCACTCAAACCAAAAAGACTAAAGAACCCGATCTCTGTTTTTGCTTCGACATGGGTCATGTCCACATTCTACCTTAATCTTTCTGTTTCTTATCTTATGAAATCTTAATTTTATGAAACATAATATTACAAAAGAATGTATACATTCTAATCCTAGCCAACATGTTGAAAAGGAAAGCTGAAAAATGTTTGAAAAACACAATTTTCTGTACCTTAATTTATCCTTTGACACATATCACGCATGAAGTATTTCCCCGTAGACAAACACCTATTCATTTCACCCTATTTTTATTTTCCATTTCTTATCGAAAATCGTGATTGTGTGACTATATAAATTTAGCATTTGCATATTAAGCAAATGTATAATGAATTTTTCTTTGTTTTATAGTGGTACAAAGAAAAGGTTTCTCATCACGTGCAATATGGTTGGAAAATATACGAATTAATTAAGTAGTTATTTTATATTTCAGGGGTAAGATTTTACCCACAATCTTACATTACATCCGGATTATAATTGCTTCTATAGAGCTTAATGTAAATTCATTTTATTCTTGTGTGACTAAAGGGGAAAAATAATATTTGAATTTTGACTCCATTACATTATTCAACATTATATGAGTCATAAAATTTCCAAAGAGAAAACCAATCAAGTAGAATTTTCATACTCCTCAGCTCATTGATGATTTGCACCCTCATGCTTTTAATACTAAGCAAGACAATTAATTCCAAGAGATGGGAACCATCAATGTCAAGAGCAAATATACAATACACCTTACTCTTCATTTTCTAAAACCTCGAGATGAGAAAAAAGCTCTTCATTTTTCTTAATCTCTATGAATTGTAGAAGGAAATTGCTTTCCTTATTGGCTATTATAACTATTTCTATGCTGAGAAGGTAAATCCAATTTGGAAAATTTCCTTCCTTTGCATTCAATTCCTCTGAAATGTTATACTTAATCTACATTTTCATATGCAATATCCCGTTATAAAGATTTCTCCTGAAGAAAATTTTCTTATACATTGCAGTCCCTGGCTGTATAAGCTATGAGAAAGTCTGGGAGACGAGAAGAATTGATATGCTGTGGGATGAACTTTTGATGGAAAATACCCATAACTATATCATACAAAAGAAAATTTTCGTCTCACTTGACAAATTTTCTTTTTCTGTTGAAGTAGTTTCATATACATATTATCCCACTGTATAGGTAGTGCTAACATAACTAAATCCCTTCACTTGATTTCATTTTTTTTCTCCTCACAACACATCCTTTCTGGCCATTCGCACTTTCATCAGCCTCCAGTATGTGAATTTATACGAGGGTTGAGTAATTTCTCAGAAATGTTATTGCAATATCCGGACCATCTTTCCGTATTACGTTATTCTTACAAATCATGCAGCATCCGTTCAATTTCCCTATCGGGTCGACATGAATATTTTTTCTTCTTTTCACCTTCAACTACCACAGATCTTTTCAACATCACACATTTTTGTATTGATAAATCGTATACATTTTTTTCAGGAATGGATTTTCATCACAATTTTTTCCAGTATGTCAGATATTATGGCATTTTTCCCACATGCATGTGACGTGTTTGAAAAGTATATTGCATAAATTTTTGATTTCTCATGCAAATCCAATCATTTACATACATTGTATGAATGAAAGTTAAACCATATGAAAGACAGTGTCGGAAAAATTATCCAATCTTTTTTTGTGTTTGTTGATATTGTTTGATATCTAATATATTACACGAGAAATAATGGAAAATTATACTATCTCGAAATGTTTCTTTTGAAATTCTTTGCCATTTCTTACTGAATAAACAGAGAGCTAAAAAATCAATAAAAATAATTTTCCTTTAATTGTCTTGTACTTTTTCATTCTGATAAGGAGATTAATGGGATATTTCCTTAGTATATCTAATTTCAAATCATTTCTCATTCACATCCTCTAATCTAATTGTGATTTATAATTTTACCGTAACAAACTGATTAAATTTAGGAAGGTCTCATTAAATACATTTATTTCACGGTTTCTATATATCAGATTTACGATAAATAAAGCGATTCGCGCTTCATTTATAATAAAGAATGCGTATTGTGGAATCGGAATTCTAGAATGATTAAAAATATGTTTAGACGAGAAATAATAATCTCCAGGTAATCAATTTTCTCTGCTGCGTGCTTGGTAAATCAAAATTAAAAATAATATTTTCATTTAATTTCAACTCATCAAAGTTTAGAATTCTTTACGCTGCGAGCATTTCTATGATGCTGAGTCTTTGTTTAAGATATCTACTTAATTACTTTTAATATAATTTTTTTTGCAAATTTCTCTTTGTCGCTCACAGGTATGCTTGATACTTTCAATGTGAACAATGTTTGCAGAATAAATAGAAATTATAAATAACATTTTCATGGAAGGTGACTTCACATGATTTAATATAGCAATAAATTAATACATATTTTATATGTAATCCATATAGTAATTTATGTTTTACTGCTTATTGTTTAAATTATGTTTTCTCATTCAATTATTCTGTATGATATCAAATCGAATACATATACCTAAGCTAAATATGTTCAAGACGTGTGCAGAAGCTTAAAATAGAAGTACAAATATTGTGTTCTAGTGAAATCAGTGAACTGATTAGAGCACCACGTAAACCTTTTATGAAATATAGGGTTGTATATGAAAGCTCAGAGATCTCTCAACTATATTGACGGTATGAAAACGTCAACATGTCCAAAACCCACAAATTATAAATGAAACATTCAATATGTGAGACTTTCCATCATCCCAAAACACATAGCCTGTGGTATATATCATCTAAAATGCACGAATAAATGCTGTGATTTGAGAGCACGAAAAAGGAGCAAGTGTAGCATACATATGTTGATGTAATGTGTATGTGTACAACCTTAAATGAGTTTCCCATCTCTTATGCTGTAATGTGAGATTTTGGCTATACATTTCCACATACATATAACTTAGAAAGCTCGCATATATATAATATCAAAAGTTTTCACATTTTCAGCACATAAAATGTCTATATATGTATGTATGTGGTAAAAGTAAGAGACTGTATCATCCAAAAACCATAAAGTTATAAGTGAGGAGTGACATTTTTATAGCCTCAAGTTGCATTTCGTACTGCGTAAATAAAGGACAGTATACTCCAATCATGGAACTTTTTCAAAAATTGACTTTTATTTTTAAGCAATTTCACTATTCGGAAGCTTTTAGTATAATTTTGACCTACCCCATATGCCTGTGCGACCGTAAAGTACATCTGAACACACCGCAAAGTCACTCAGCTCTCTCCCTTTTGCTACACTTCCGTGCAACCACCCATATCATCTGAGACGCAAAATATCAAATTGTTGAGCATTATTTGTTACAGCAAACCCTCTGTATGTAATTTTCTCTCATCTCTGGCATTTCCTGACGTTTTTTTCTTTACTTTATTCTCTTTTCTCACTTGGTTCTTATGGGTAATTTGTTAAGTTGAGGGCTGAATTCAGGCACTCATTTGTGGATTATTATCATAAATGTAGGCCTCATAAAGGAGAGAGAAAGAGCTGTGAAAATGACGACGCGACGGTGGAAAAAATTCCTACAATCAATCTAAATGTTAATGCAATTGTACCCTTATAACGCTTATAATTCTAATTATTAACATGCTAAAGTATAAGTTTAATTTCAATAGGCATAATTTTACGAACACAATTATATATCTATGTAAATATTATGTAGTTTACGGTATTCTGGGGAGATTGGTTATCAAAGGTTTCGAATCAATAAACGATTAGCTTTATGTTGCAGTATTTGACGTAGATTTAATTTATGCATTCACCATAAAATAATCTGTCAAATGCATGTAAATCAAAGGATTATTATTAATACATTAGTGTTCAATGATCTAACCAGAGGGACTTAATAATTATAATAGTTTAGGTTACTTAGTGTAGAGAGCATAGTTCCATCTTAGATGCTTTCTTACAGTTTTTAAAGTTTTCTTTTTTTGAAATTTTAATCTTTAATATTATGATGAAGCAAAAATGGGTCACGAAGTTGAGTAAAACAGGATGTACATAAAAGATGTATTCCACTATCCTTTTCTTGGCATATACAAACAATACCGAAGAAATATATATGACATTTTATGACAAAATGTTGATGATATAAAGCAGAAGTAATAAATATTGGTAATATTGAAAGAATATTATACGAAAAATATTACTTAAAGATGCGAATTGAATTTTATTGCATCCACTGACAAGATTTATTATTTTTCTTATTGTTCTTCCATCCACTCTAACTGAGAAAATGTAATGTTTAGCAATCAATTTAACATGAAACACATTCAGTATAAGTATGTGCATATCTCTATGTATTGAGCTATATGTGTATAATATTTGTATCAATATATAAAATAAAAATAAGAACAGCCACCCCCTTTTGTACAACACAACGCGAAATAACGTGATGGGATGAAATCTTTTCTACGCTTTTGGCTGGGTATTGAATGCATTAACCACTAAGCGCACGAGGGAGGATCTATCACAACGAACGACGAGCGTGAAGCCTGAGAGAAATGTGAATGAGATGTTGAACAAGGAAAACATAAACCATATATAAATAACATCTTGTATTTTCGTGCATAAATTTTTATTACAAAACATTAATGTGAAGGTATTAGCAAGAAATATATAATATTTCATAATTTCTAATAATAAATGCTTCACATTTTGCATTTATTTATTTTCAGTATTATGTATACCTATCTCATCCCTTCATGAAAAATTTTAGCTATATGCAATATTTTCCCACCAATACGTAAAGTGAAAAATATGCGTATGCAGATTTTCACTTTAGTATGCTAATGAATTCATGCCACCAAATATATTAAGTAAAGTGTACAATATATGTATGTAACATAGCCGGATTATCTTTTGAAAGTCACAACATCGCGCCCAGACCGTTATGCGAAACGGGATGAATTTTGGTATGGACATAGTGGAGATCGGGGAAGTTTCAGACAAGAAAAGAGTCTAAGGAATAATTTTATTTTGATTGAGGTTTACTATTAGTGTTGAAACTCCTCGAAGAAAATGGAACTTGAACTTTATATTTACAATTTCTTTAATTAAATACTTTTACTATTGTTTCTTCCAGGAAAAAGTTTTCCAGCATCAGATACCCAAGCTTTCAACTTTTTACTTATTTTAACTCCCACTACAAAACATTATAGCTATGCAGTTCAAACACAACACAATTCAGAACATAAGTGCAAATTCTACCGAAGCAAAAGCTTTTCAAACAAGACAATAAGTGTTATTAAACCGTTGAATTGAAACATAAAATCAATTTTGAAAACGCATCTCGAACACAATATTGCGGATAGGATCGTTTGTAAGATTTTGGAGTAATGGTTTGGGTATACCGTACCACCATACCACATATCAACATCCCCGACAGTGTTTATCTTTAATCGATTTTCGACAGCAAACACTCACAGCCGTTGTATATTATGTGTATTTGATGAGAAATAATGCCACCATACACAAGACATGACGTCAAACTCACTGATCTATACACACTTTCTCGGTTTATTCTTTATACTGTCGAGTGTATGTCTTTTACCTTCGTATGCTAAAACATGCAGACAACAAAATGGAGCAAAGTTGCTGGATCAAGGGGGCAGATATTGTTTTTCATAATTAAAATAAACACATCACTTTTCCAAGCAGATATCCAATATAATTTATTGCCGGGAGAGAGAGAGGGAGTAAATTTAAACAGAAATATTTTGAAATTTGAGGAAAATTCTCTCAAAGATTATGCATATATGCATTTTATTTACTTGCTATAGATAAGGAGAAAATTCACGTGAAAAGATGTGTGGTTTCTAGTATATATTAAGAAACATTTTCTATAAAAGATTTATTAAAAATTTTATCTCACAAAAATCTTTTAAATCAATAACCAGTTAAAGAGCTTTTGATCAAGGAACATCTCCCACAAAATCCAAGAATTAAATATAAACACCTAACATATCGCTATATGTAAATCAAAGGAACATCTTGTAAGAAAATATCTAATAAACTTCAGAAATCGTTGTTAATTTACCGTGAAATTTTTAGGATTACTCAACCAAAGAAAATATGTAAATTTTCATCCCCAACAAGCTTAATAATAATATATGGTGAAAAAAATTGGTGGAACAACATCAAAATTGTAAAGGCCATATGTGAAATTTACATTTTCCGCATTATAGAATTCCTTTTATACATGCATGGATTACTCACTTCATAGAGATGAAAGAGCGAGAGAGGAGGCAAAGAAGGTGAATTTGTGAAAATTTGAGAGCGCCAATTTATCTTCCGCGAATGTTGTTTACATAAATAAAGTGTGGAGAGGTTGGTAAGGAAAAACAAGATATCAGGTAATTTAATTATCTGGTTTTAAAAGGTGGTTTGAAGAAAAGATTTTTTTCTCTTCCAAAAATTGCATATCATCAAAACAGGTCCAAGAGATTAAAGGTAAGGTATACTACATATAAAGGATACCCAAGGTTACAAAGTGACTAACGTCCCATACATAATTTATCTAATGTTCAGTTGTGAAATCATTTGCAATTGGATGAAAAAGTCACGAATTAAATTTTCATGATGGGGTAGAATATAACTTGCCAAGAGAGATGCGGTCAGTTTTAAAAATTCACTATATATTGTACCGTGGTATACCATTTCAAGGCATAATCAAGAGTACTTTCTCTTTTGGCCACAAACATTAATTCTACTTGGATGAGGACACCAAGGAGAAAACATAACATAAAAAACCCAGCAAGAGAAGAAAAGTGTCTTAAGTCTTACATAACAGTATCCCTCAAGAATGGGACTTGATATAAGCTCTAAAAATAGATGAAATACTTCAGTGATTTACGACAAATCCAAATTTATGCGTTTTTCTACTCTTTGTGTACTCCCTTTTCTGCAACATATCTTATATCAGGAGTAATTGAAAGATGTTCTATTATTTAGGAGAGAGAAAAAATCCACACAACAAGAGAGTGAATCCTTGTGTTGTTGTTAAGTGATTTTTAGTAAAATGAATTTCCTCACTCAATATCAGCTTAGACTAGGTTCAAGAATAATTAATTTGCACACATTGAGTGCTCCTGAAGGTATACAACAACGAGAACATTATTGGATGATATTGTATGTGCTCAAACAGGTAATTTGTTAAGTTCAGTGCTCACAAGGTAATTCAACTCGAAAGCTTCTAGCAGGAGCTATATAAGTTTGCTAACTTCCTCAACAACGTGGGGTTATTCCCTCATTTTCCATCCTCAAAATAAATTTACACTCAATTTCACTTTTTTGTACAAAAAAAGGTTCCCTCAATGCTCTCTAGAGAGATTAGCAACGACATTTTCTATTATTAAAATTTCTGGAAGTCAGTTGAATTCTCATGTGATTATATACAATTCATTGCAAATTGACTTTCTATCGCTTCTCTAATTTCTCTCTCTCTCATATACTAAATAATTTCTTGCGAATTTAGTTAAAAATAAAAATAATACATAGGTAATATATAAATCAACCCCAGGCTAAATGTTAGTCTACACAGTAAACCTTCTACAAAGCTCTATACATATACACATAGTAGGTAAACCACCTCTTATTTTTCAAGATGCTTAGACGTTATGCAAAACCTATGGTTTCTATCTGTTAAGAAATTATCGCTAAGAAAACAAAAGTATAAAAGGCAAGAGACTATTCAGAGTAAGAGTAATAAAAGGCTTTATTGTAACTTCTTTTTCACGAGACATGTTGAATGTTAATGCAACAAAACGTGGTAATTCAAAATAAAGATATTTATATGTCGCTTACATACCTTGTTCTATTGGGGTTAAAGAGATATAACGTAAGAGGTAACAAAAGCAGAAAATATATAATAAATCTAACTATAAAACCGCCATTTTGAGTGGTTTTTATTTTTATTTGTATGATTGTGTGGGTATTTTACTTCTCATCTCTCCTTTCTCCACTTCTTTATCGCGGCCAATAACGAGAAAAATATGTACTTATTAGGTAAATAAACATTAGCAAAAGGAGGCACATAAAGAGAATATGTGATATTAAATAATAATTCATCTTCAAATATACATTTTTAGTAAATTTACGTAAAATTGACATGTTAAGAAAAAAATATAATATTCAGTCAGACGTAACAAATTTAAAACGCAATAGAGCGTCCCTCATGCTTTTTTTATTCTTCGCAATCCTGAATCCATGTCGACAAAAAGGAAAACTTTTGCAGCCTTTGGGCCATTTTGTATGCTTGAAGAAGCTTTTTCAGAAAATGAAGAAGTATGTATCGAAAGATCCAACACGATTCCCTTTCTTAATTTTCCTTCCTATTCATCCTAACACCCTCGGCCGTCCATTCTCACCACAAGAAATGTCCCAATAAAATCCTCGATTAGTCCTCAATTTATGAAACTCATCCCCATTTCACTAAACTTTTAATGATTAATTTGTAAATTTTGAATTGTAATGAGATAGATAAATATTATACTTTAAAAAAGAAATTAACACGAAAAATATGTATAAATGATTAATTATAATATCAATAAGTTCTATTAAGAAAGAAAAGGGAGACAAAACCTTGAATTTCTAATTGTACAAAATTTTATTGACATAATATATCTCGTGATAAATAATTTTCTTACTATTACATAATTTCCTTGAGCAACTCATTCAAATAAAGGGGAAGCAAAATATCAATATAATGCCTGTCAAATTGCTATTTATAATGAGTTTTCGCTCCATTTCTATACCGAAGAAAGTCAATACATTAAAATGAAATTATAGCTACTGAAATACATATAAATTGTGCTATTGTTTTAGAATGAAATATATGTACATCATATTTTCATATAATCAAATTATGTAATTATCGGTGAGAGATCCCTTGTCAAAACATCGTTTTGTGTCGCATTATATAATATTTCGGTTTAGGAAAAATTTCATAGATCATAACACTATAGAATCATGACAATATTTCATGTATAAACGTCTTATATGTATGTAATATTAGTTAACGTTATTTATTCCAGACTTTATATGGGTAAAAGGTTGATCTGAGGGTGAAAATTGAATTTCACCCTTGCCATACTGTATTCAGGATGTCCAATTAAGTGTTAAACGTACGACGTTATAGGCTTCAAACGAGTATTCATAACATTCATAATTATTATATATGTACGGTTGGGCCATATGAGGATTGTATTGAGTGAAATATCAACAATAATCATGCTAATTTTCATTTCATGATTGCCCACATCACATAATTTTTGAGTCCCAACCCAACTCAATTGTTTCTAACTGAAATGGATTTGTTTATTTAGGAAATAGTGTGTTATCCTTGTTACAGATTTAATCTTTCATATATTCAATTCACTAAATTTTACACACAAATATGTTTTAATTGGAAATGAGAAATTTTGGCACTATCACTGCCAATACATTATTGAAATTTGAAAATTATATTTCCTTGCAATATAGTTGTCCTGACTCGTCATTCCGGAAAATACTAAATTTAACGTTCCGTCGTTTTTTCACATTTCCCGATGATCATTCATTTTGACATCTCCAAAAAAATCACTTTGCCACATTTTCCATTTCATTTACCCAAGAATTATGAGAGTAAAGTATGACATGAGCTGTACGGCGCATTACTGACCAACAATGGAAAATATTAATCCTTTACCCTTTTCCAATATATAATGAAATTGTAATAATGGTGGCGTATTCACGCTTCCATTCAATCTCATAAATAATGTCCTATTGTCACGACGAGAAAGCTCAAAGTTTGGGCGTTTCGTGTGTTGAAGAAGCCGCGATGGTTAATTTTTAAAGGTTGAACAACACATCGCACTAAATAATTTCCTCAGTTTTCCTCATCCAACTCAATATGTGTTTGCATAATAGATAGTCCAGATCATCCGCAAATCAATATATCTCCATCACCCGTGACTCTAAAAGAGTCAACAAACAGAAATTTATATAATAGGCTTGAAATTTGAAAGACTCTGGGTGCAATGCGTCTCAAAAGAAACTGCTTTATACTCTACTTCTATATCTTATCTTACTTATCCATCTTAATTCTATACTTTCAATTTATATTTCAGCTCGTTCCGTGAATTTCATTCATCAAATAATAAGAAAAGGTTTTTCTTCTTCCTTCTTTTTAATCTTCTAGACAAAGGATGACGTCAAGAGAGAAAAAATACGATTATTATTTGTTTTCCATTCGCAATTTGAATGGACGAAATGCTGAAGACTAATAATGTCAAAGAGAGAGAAATGGACAAAAAATTTGTAAGACCAAGGGGTTAGGTAGGATGAATCTCTTACTGGTAATTTATTATTTATTATCGAATAATACTTTCCGTGTTATCTAGGTATAGTTATTATATTCCTCGTTTCATCTCAAAACTCCTCGAGGACACATTTCATAATATAATATTTTACTTTTGTACGCATAAAGAAGAATATTATATTCCCAAAAAGTTATGAATATTCAATGACTGTATACACAATTCAAAAAGTCCAATTATATTTCTCCTCTTTGCCGTTCGCCAAGACGGAAAAAGAAAATCTCCTAAAATGATCTTCAGATTCCTTACAGTAAAAGAAGTTACAATATAGTGTAAATGTATTATATATAGTGAACATATACAAGAATCTACTTCATTTAAAGTGGCGGAAGAATGAAATATATATACCTATACAGGATCGAGGATATATTGAAAACTTGTGCTTCAACAACAATGTCTGAAGAAGACTGTTGATGAGATTTAAAGTGCAAACACTCGTATCTCTGTCGCTTTTTCTTTTGTCATGAATTGAGAATGTCTTCAAAGCGAAGAAGTCACATTAAATTCAACAATCAATACCGATTAATAACAGAATTAATAATTCATGAAAAAATTTATGGATTTTTTGTTATGAGAGGTCATTGATCGATTCCATTAAAGAGAATTTCAAATCTGTCATAGACTGAAATTATGTTTTTATTAGAGATTCAAATTTCATTTCTTGCTCGAAATATACCTGAAAATCCCACAATCAATTATGCAAAAATGGTAAAAATTGTACCAATTTTAATTGCATCATGAAAGATGCATAAGGTTTTTCACAATTTCTCTACCTTTATTATTCTGCGGGGCTAATTGACGTGGAAAAGCTATTCTCGTCAATATTATTGCAAGAACCTAAATTGACCAATAGAGCACCTTTAATGAACATTTGCTCTTTATATCAATAAAATAAAAATTAGCCTTATAAATAAATATAAAAACGGTTGAATGACTCATCAAAAGCACAGGACAAAAAAATGAATAAAATATTTAATATTTAAAGAGACACATGAGCTAAAATGCATAATGTAATATGATAGGTGTATCTTTTCAGACAACAGGCATGTCCCAACATTTCATCATGAATAATTGATATAATCAATTGAATTATCAATTTATTTGATAGGTTTATATATATCGAGAAATACTGATTTCCATCGTATATAGGTACAAAGAGGAAAATATTGATATTATATTACATGTTATATGAAGCACTAAGTATTGTAAATACATCATTATGCTCTATCATCCTTCAATCGTCTGTTCTGTCTTGTCTCCCAGAAGAAATAATTGATGATATTTTCACTAGATGTTAGATGCGAAATACAAAGAAAGCAACATATAGAATGGTAAACCTTATAGCTTATGCATTGGAATTCTTATAGTGCTATAACGGAACGCTTAAAAAGTTTATCGTAAACAATATCTGCGTTTCTTAGAATATTTCCAAATCAAGTCTAAAAGTTTGCTATGTTTATAAAATAATAATTCATCATTATTCAAAAATAACGTCTCATCAATAACCGCTCACTCTATAACCTCTATAACAATAACGAACAACCGGTCGAACAGACGGATTACCAGAAAAAGTATAATAATTTATAGCCAATAACTTTTTCGTTATCATCAAGACTCCAAACATCCTCCTATGAGGGTCTCAGTCTAATCTGAAGACTTCAATTACTATCGACCACGACAATAGTGATATCTCTGTATAAGAATTCCTCGATAAATCGTCATTATTATCGGAGAAGAAGAAAATGATTCAGTATTTTGTTAGCCAACTCATTTGGGGTATATAAACGGGGTAAATAACCTTACTCACTCAATCATTCACCCTTAATCCATACAACATTCACTGTCTGCAGGTTGCAACATTTATTTGAACATGGACATGCAAAATCAATTCCACAAATAACACTTGACATCACTCACAATTTACTCATAACATTACATATAATAATAGTAAAAATTGGATAATATATCAATGGTACTTTTTCATTGATCATTTACTAATAGAAATAAAACAAGAATCAGCCATTAAACATTCTAAAACTGCTAAATTGAAGTACAGGTTTTAAAAATAAAATGACTATTTATATTGTTTATTGATCTGTAAATCTATATATAAAATGATATTTCCAGGTGAAGAGGAATAATTCAAGAAAGTGATAAAAATAGAAATTGCACTATGCACTTTCCAATCCATTACTGGTATCACTAAAAACTCAAGAAAGAAGTGTTTGCGTGTCTATGGGACGTCCTAATAAAGGTGGCATCCTCCACGAAAGATAATTTCTTTTACTGATAAAATATATATGACTTTTCTGTACTGAAAATAATCTAAAATCTAATGAATTATAAAAAAAGTTATTTCCCTTTGTGTTTCATGTAAAAAACAAATACAGAAAAGCATCGCTTAGTGACCATATGTCTAACTTTTCTATCATTTTATTTGTTTTCCAACCACGTCGGGGAATCTCTCAAAATAGAGAAAAATGTTTTTTATGGCTTAAGAGAACAAAAGATACACAAAATGTAAAACGTTGAATCATGATGACGCTTAAAGTTAACAAAACCATTCAAAATATCATTTTATATGTCATGAGAATAAATTTTAAAAATTCCTTTCAGTGAACCACTAAATACACCCTCGTGTGTACTTAGTGGATTGCAATAGCAAAGGCACTTTCTTTACCATATAATTTCAACAATAACCCATTGAAAATGTGGAAAATATACTGTTCGTGGCAGGCAGAGCCATAGTGAATCCATGTGAAGCGATATTAATTGTATATTTTCTTTTCAATTGGCACTGTTTGAAATCGATGTTAGGTATGTATATAGGGACGTCGAGAGAATGCAAACGTCATACAACATTTAAACAGTGAATATACATATATATCGCAATAATGGTTGAGAGGGATATTTTTGGATTTCCACAATGGTAAAAGTACAAAACTCCTGCATGGTGATAAAAATAGCAAATTGTTCGTCAAAAATAGAATGCCAAAAACCATGAGACTCTTATAAAAGCATATATACAAACACATAGCTTTTCACAGACTATATTACAAATTCTTAACTTCAAACATGACCACATAGCCCATACGATATAGTAATAATCATTATATAGATGTGGTTACGACTATATTGGCGGAATCGATGGTCAGTTTAGTTTTGAAAATTATTTTTGGACATCATTCCTGGGTGCTTTTTGATGCTCCCCCATGCACCTCCAGTCACCACCTTTTCAATGGTCCACATTTTCAGCCACAGCAGTCGAATGAATTTTCAATATGAAATTTTTATTATTAATAAAATCAAAGATTTCAGTACGTGCTCTATTTTGCGCTTTATTTCCAACACTCCTGGCAAAATTCTTCTCTTTTGTGCTCCTATATACCGCATTACTTTATACCACAAAATAAACATTTGCCTCTCACTCTCTTTCACTCGTCTCATACCAAAGCTATAGAATTAATTAGGTAATCAAATAAAAAGTCTATCCACCATTTTAAATAAATATCAAAATGTGGAGTTGCCAATTAAATATACACGATAAGACTAGGGTTTGTTGTTAATTCTTTTAAAAAGCTGTTTTAACATTCTCTAAATCTCAAAGTTAAAGTATATCAGTTCCGAAAAATCGAAGTTAATTGCGCATAAGATCCAAGACATACATTTTATGAGGCATTAAACTGACGATGTACGAAATTTCAAGACTTTTCTTTTAACAAACATTTTCACTGAACACCTCATTATCAATTGAAAGACCATATGGAAACTCATTGAAAGTATTCTCACTCTTAACTTCTCATTAACGCATAAACAAAAAAACTGCGGTGTTAATATATTTATTTGTAAATGTTCGATAAGTAACAATTTATATAAATAAAAGTAACCTGACAATTTAAACAACTTCCCCATTATCAATTTCCCAATTATAATTGATTATTGGAAAAAAGTAGATGTATAAAGTTAAAATTTACTCAAAAAGTCTATTTTTATTTATTTGCGACTTCTTCTCTCTTTCTCTGTCCTTTCCATTGTGGAATGAGACTGAGAAAAAGTTATTTAGCTTCACAAAAAAAGAAGAAAAGCCTTGTGCGTGTGTGGAAAAGAAAGTTAAACATGAACTTTTCCTATATTGAACATTTTTTTTGTTCACATGATCACAATTTCACTGTCACTTGCGAAGGAGTTTTATCAATCTTGAAAAATAAATGTCTCAGAGGTGAAGAAGTATTGTGTGCTGGTCCTACAAACTTATTGCTTAAAGTATCAGCAGGGGGATTACATGTAGGATGATTTTTCTCAACTTTCAGTTCTCAATATAAAATGTGAGTATTCTTCTCGATACACACATTATTTCTTAGAAAAAGAGAAACTAAAGAATATATTTAAAAAAGTTTTCTCTTTCAGCAAGAAATAGGAAGAGATATATAATGCAGTTTGTACTATTCAGGAAGTAAACTTAAAAGTTTCATAATAAAATATATCCTTTTCTTTTGCTCCTCTGATATTGAGTAAGTAGTTGAGAAAACTTATAAGCAGAATTGATGTTCCACTCCAAGAAGTTATTGTCGATAGTTGTTAATACTACTAAATAGTTGTTAAGTCAAAGAACCATTAATATCAAGGGGGAGATATTAGGGTAAAAAAGACATACACTTCCCACACTTCCACTGTTTGCAGAGAAGCTCTTTATAGCTTCAATTCGCATGCTTTCAGGAGCTTTCATCCTATAAATTTATTTTCTATACTAAAGCCTTTTAAACCAAGCTTTCTGGAGCTTTCTAAGAAAAGTATCAATAAAATGCTTTCTATAAGCTTTCCAGAAAGCTTTTCAGAAAGCTTTCTAAGAAAATTCTACTAGAAAGTGTTCTAGAAAGCTTTCTAGTAGCTTTCATAAAGCTTTCTCAAGCTTTCTAAGAAAGGGTTCTAGAGCTTTTTTTAAGAAAAATGTCACTAAGAAAACTTTCTAGAAGCTTTTCAGTAATCTTTATAGGAGAAAAAAAAACTTTCTAAGAAAGCTTTCTAAGAAGAAAACTCTGGGATTCCATAAAGAGATTCTAAAGAAGAAAGCTTTTTAAGAAAGCATACTAAGAAAGATTTAGAAAAGCTTTCTAAGAAAGGTCTCTAAGTTAGCTTTCTAAAAAAGGTTTCTAAAGCTGTCTATGCATATTTTTAAGAAAATATGTAAAAGCTTTTCAGAATTTTCAAAGCACTGAAAAACCTATCCAAAAGCTTTAAATTCATGTTTTTTTTTAAATACTCGTAAATTTCTGCAGAGCTTTACAGTAATTTTAGAAAGCTTTCAGGTAATCAAGCTGATATTTTTCAAAGTTTAGGAGTTTCCTTTAAAGCTCGTGAAAGATTTCAAAAGCTCCTCAAAAAAAGATTGTTTTAATTTAAAGCTTTTATGATTACTTGATAATAGCATTTCCTCTCCACTTCCAAAAGCTCTCGCGCACTTGCATTCAAATGTATACCACTTCAGTCCATAATATCTCCCCCTTGATAAATATAGTTCATAACTCCTACCGAACGTGTTAAATTGAATGTATTGTTATGAACATTACGTTTTCCTCCAAAGAAATTTTAATGGAATTGAGGAGAAACGAACAAAAAGGGATTAAATGGTAATTGCATGAATATTAGTTGTTTTTACAGTCATCCAGATATACTTTTTATTTCTCACATCAAAGTACAACTTTAAAGAAACAGCCATTTACATAGGAAATGACAGTTCACATTAGTAATTTTACGTTTATAAAAAACCATGCTCTATAAGCTCTATAACATGAATTTTTCATACTCAAAGCACGTTTTATTGATTTAATTCACTTTTCCTGTATGTGACTCCCTTTCCACTCTAACCCCCTCCCCCCTCGCTATTACATATAGCGCACACTATATGATTTTAAGTGGGGCTGATGATTACTATTCAAGCATGAGAAAAGAGTGGGACCATATATATAGGTATATAAATAATTTGTAATAGCAATATGTGAATTGTTCACCTTTTCCAGAATAGCCAGGAACATTCTTTTGAAAACTTACACTTTCCATAAGTTTGATTTTCTCATCAAATGTGAATACTTTATATACCTCTTGTCACCAAGTTCTTGCAAAGTTTTGTCGTATTAATATATTTTTTACAATACGCAATTCAATTTATCATAAAAGTTCTGGATATTTAATTTATTCTTTGCTTTGGCTACCTAACTATAAGATGAATCACTAATAACTTTATTTTATGGTGCAGTGAAAAGATATAGGTATATAATTTAAATTTTCGATGTCTTGCATATAGTCCTAGGCGTGAAGAATTCTTTTCAATCAACTTTTTTTTTGGTTTGAATTAATGAGAATTTATGTACAATTTATACAAACAATGAATTTATTAGATAATACAATAGTACTCAACAGTAAAATTGTAAAAAGCAAGAAAATACAGTTTTCTCCGTAGAGTTCACGTACAATTATTCACCATTAAATTATTTTTCTTTCACCAACTTTTAACGATGATATTATAAGTTCACATTTTCCGAGCTTTTCTATATCCTCTTCGTTTTTTTATCGCACACTTCGTGAAGCTTTTTCCCGGTAAATTACTCTCAATATGAACTATTAATTATACTTTCATTTTGGGCTTTCAATCTTATATACCACACATTCATTAAAATCGTTTTAATTGATATTCTTTTTTACACAACATAGACATTTTTTCACACAAAAATTAACTTGGACATTTAAAAGTTCTCACAAACAGTTTTACGCACATTGACTTTTCACTATCGTCTCTTTCCTGGCAAGAAAGGCTATTACAAAACATTTTTCCTCCTTTTTATTTTCTGTCTTCTGCAAAGTTGACTTTTTTATGTACGTGTCAACTGGGATAAAGGCACAATTTTAGGGAAAGGGAATAAAAATAAAGTTTTCTCTCCGTTTTTTCCTCGAAATATGACTATATGGAAAATTGATATATTGTACGCCTTTGCGAGTTATAAAACATCAATTCCAAAAGAATTGATAATACAGAAAAGGTGAGAAAAATATATTTATACCACCATCACAACGTATCATTAAATTTTTTTTTTGCCTTTTTTTCGCACTTTAAGTGACGGTGGAAAAAGTTTTCCTGACGTGTTTCACCCTCCTCAAACCGCGTCAACATTAATTCCTCAGCAAAAAAGGGCTCTCTCTTTTTTTGTCTATATATCGAGCGCGTGCAATATAACAGAAAATAAAGGTAATGCCTCTTCAACCTCTCTCTCTCCTCCTGACAATCTTTTACCACCCCAATATTAAATGGGGGGTATAAGGATAGACTACCGTGTGAGAGAGAACAAAAAAGAATTTTAGTCTTCACGAGTGTATGTTTAACAACAAACATTCATTTATAGAGAAAACAAGCAAAGGAAAATCTATACAAGAAGGTGAATTTTGTGTGCTGTAAGTTCACTGTCGGAGCAGCAATTTTTTTCACTCTGAAAAACAACCTGCCCACAGAAAATACAAAAACACACCTCCAATATAGCAGAAGGAAAAGGCAAAGGTATGAGAAGTGAGTAGAATGGGATTTTTTTACATACAAAATGTATAAAGAATGCATGGAAATTCAACTCTTCTTCTATAGACATGGTGGATGTTTAAAAACCAGGAAGAAACTGTCAAAATTAATTGATGGGAGGCGATACAAAATATATTTCTATTTTTATCACTTTGTAGTCACAATTACTGTTATAATTTTTTTATAAATAATTTCTCTAGTAAAAAACACTAGAAAAATTACTGATTTTATTCCTCACAACCAATAATCGAGAAAAAAATTTCATACGAGAGAAAACGTGGAAAAAATCTTTGATTGATGTATTTAATATTTGAGGAGAAAACATGTTTAATTGAGAATATACACCAGAAACATGATTGTAATGTTTTTGTCTTCTTGTCTTCTTGACGACTTTACACGACGAGAGAATTGTGTGCACTAACCATCGTCACTAACTCAACCACCTCTCGTGCCTCTCAAAATCAACTTGAAGGAAAACTCATGCTTGGCATTTTCCTCTCGCACATCCCCCATACATACTCTCTCTCTCTCTGAGTATAAGAGAGAAAACTGAAAACGTCAAGAGAAAAGCCAAAAAGAGCACTGAGTATATAAGCCACTGAGAGTTTTGAGAGTGGAATGCTTTTGGTATACATAAGGTAAACGCAGTGCGTACCGACAGTGAAGCTCGTACCGACACATACATAGATTCGCTAAGAAAATAAAACATCTGTCGGTACGAGCTTCACTGTCGATACACACTGCGTTTACCTTATATGAATTTTTGAAAAAGATCCAGTAAAATTCTAAACCACTCACTCTCTATATTCTCTCTCTCTCTCTCGCTCTCTGTTGGAGGGGAAATGCTAAGCAGAGAAAATTCTCAACCATAATATCAAAACAATAACCACCCCAAATAGAAAATATACAATGTATAGCAGAACAGCTTGAAAAATCTCATAAATCAATTCCATGAGGTGAATTTCATTTCACGATACGGTCAATAACTTTTCACTGACTGAATTTTCGTGCAAGTGAATTTTAACAATAAGCGGAGTAAGATGTTTCTGAAAATCTTCCTAAAATTCACTGTATTTTTGATAGTTCATTTGAATGATAAATAAAATTTGGAAATAAAAATACAGATACAGATGAACTTTGGTAAAAAGCTTGATTTTTCCTTTTTTTAAGCATTATTTTCTTAATACTTCATTTGTGAGTTAGTAACCAGCTCTGCTCAGATCGGTGCTGTTTTATGTAAGCAACAATTGGGAAAAAACTTCTGTACTGAAGTTTAAGAATATCAGCGGAAACACTACAACAGCAACAGCTGTAGGCAAATCGGGTAAATTGAGTGGATTTTTGATTTTTTTTATTTGCTGAGTTCGATGCATCCTACGAGATTCAAACTCACAGACTGCGTTCCTGAACTCTACCACAACATGTGAAGTGCATTTTCCGATGGAAATCTATCAAATTTTGACTAAGTCAGTCTCTTCTACTATTGGAAAGTATCTAAACAAAATTTCAAAAAGAAAAAAAACCAAAAGGAAAGCGCAAGAAATGCGGTTCTGAAATAACTGAACGTCATCTTCCGCTTCTTCTATGGAGTTTTTCCGGAAAGTTCTTCTTAAAGATTCTTCAGAAATACCTCAATGAATGGATTGAATGGAAATTTGATGAATTTGCATTGAAAAAATAAATCAATTCAACCGCAAAAATCTAAAAGAAATGTTATTTTTGCATTATAATTCCATGAAACTCTTCAAAAAGGCAAAACTCGTGTCATTTTGAGCTTTCAAAGTGTCCAAGGAAGGCAATTAATTTCCCATCGAATCCAATTCATTTCCCCCATAGTGTCCGAGTAATTGTAACATAATTATACGTCTGGACATATTTTTTTTACTTCTCTATCAAATGAAATGTGCCAATTACAACAGAACATTTATGAATTTTCAAAACCCACCTAAATGCAACACTTCTGAGTAACTCGCAATGTTACCCACGCAACACTACCAAGTGAGGAGAATGATAATTTTTCACCAAACCCCCTTATTTTCTACCCACAGTCGCCACTCATGTTACCATTTCGCTTCCTATGTGGTTTATAACATTACATATATGCCATGTGACAAGTGAAATGTGTTAAGAAATATGTAAATGCATAGTATGTGGTCTCATATGTCCACTTCTTCAACTTCAGCCACAGAAAATCAACCACCCTCTTCTTAGCACCCACGGAAATCCATTTAGTGTTATTTGTACATAATATCGTCTGTACGTACACCGGTCGGACAAACCATATAGTGAGACAGAGTGAGAGGGACAACATGGGATGAAAAGAGAGCGACTGAGAGCATTTGAAGGGGCAACGACAGCTAAAGTGGGGCACAAAAGGGGTATGTAAAAGGGATGTAAAATTATTATTGAACGCATGCGTCACCGTGAAAATTGATTGATCAAACTTTTAAATAATTACA
Organism: Phlebotomus perniciosus; assembly: GCA_918844115.2. Lineage (NCBI taxonomy): Eukaryota > Metazoa > Arthropoda > Insecta > Diptera > Psychodidae > Phlebotomus > Phlebotomus perniciosus. The sequence continues at coordinate 30,166 of CAKKOB020000162.1, read as the reverse complement.
TCAGTCTCATGTGAATCTCTTATCTCTCTGTGACAATGCCTGTATCATCTCTGGGAAGGACTAATAATCCTTTCTTCCCGCGAAATTTCTCTCACAAGAGAAAGTAAGAGCCAAAAAAAGAACCAACTTAATTATTTACATTCATGATGATGCAATTAAAAATTGGAGAAAAGAAATTACTCACAGAGAAATATTTTCATTCTTACTCCGCTCTTGGGTAAAATTATTACCAAAAAGAAGAAAAAATTGTATATTCAACGCTTTTCTTTTGTTCTGACATCACTTCTTACCAGCCAACATCTCATTTTTTTTGCTTGCTAAATAAATGAACTTGGCTATCTCATTAAAAAAAATTCTTATTTCTCAGATGTAGGTATCCATTTCAGTCTCTCTCTGTCTCTGTTTGTTCCATTTACGATATTTTTCATCTCATATTCTACAAACCAACGTACTGATGAGAATAATGAATGAAAGTGGGCTTGAAGAGGGTTAAAAATGTGAAACAAATACCCTTACTTGAGATTTTTGCTCCACCACAGACAGTGGCTACAGAAACGCAACCACGAAATACATCACAGTCGCAGTTGAAATTAAATTAAGTTAAATAAAATTTATTTAACGTAACTCAGCGAAATTTAGGGTAAAATTTGCTCAATTGAGTTTCAATTGTCGACTCAAATCAATTAACTTTTTTTGTATCACTTAAAATTGATTATCCACATTTGTCTCTCAATTATTCACTTCCCCTGAAAATAGTTATTTAACATCGATTTGTGTCTGTCCTATAGTTGATAAAATTGATGACTATCGACTACCTTTTGAATCACAATTCGCGCTACAAATTCCACTGAAATTTATCTAATTACTCATTTGGTCGTTACTCGTTGAATCATTGAGATGCATTCTAAACGTTACACCCCATATAAATACTTGATTAGAGAGTTTCACATTTAATCCTCCCCAGCAGTGCAACAAAAAAAATTGCAGCGAGAGCTTGTAATTGAGAACTGCCAGACGAACGACAGTGAATTGCTTTCCGGGTGAGTTCATGGATGAGAGTGTCGTTGGTAGGAAATGAACAGTGTCAGATTTTTCTCTCATCCACAAACACTGTATTCTAACATTCCTTCGTAAAGGGAATAAACAGGAGTGTTACATACCCAGCAGGTGAAGCGCGACAGTAAAAAATATAACATCAAAAGCAAAAAAAAAGTATAAAGGTGTACTCACTCGGATCTGAAACGAGAGAAAGAGAAAAGTATTTTCAATATTTTGTAAAACTCCTCTCTTTTTTTCTGTTTTTTAATAAAATAATTCATTGAGCGGAAAATGACATTTTTTAGCACCTTTCCACCCACGTTGGGACACATAAACCGGCACAGGGAGGGGATGATCAATAATTTTCCATAAATGTCATGAAAATATTTCTAAAATCCCTAAAACTATATAACAGTACCTATAGATGAAAAGGCAACAAAAAATATGAAGTAGAGAAAAGGAATCTAACGTTTTTTGTAGTAAAAAGAATATATATTTTCCCACTGGATGAATTTCTTTCACTTAGTTACACAACACAACATGCTTCATATTGTAAGACATGGATGAAAGAGCTACTTCACCTTTCCCGTGATTCGTTTTCACCCTTCATTCTTAAAACAAAAACTACGACTTATACTATTTCTGAATAAGGAATAAAGAGTAATTCAGAAATAAAGAAACAGAAGATTGACATTTTCAAGTAGTAAAATATTCTTTACTCATAAGGGCAGAAAAACAAATTGATATATTTTCCATCTGGATTTTCCATCCAGATGTGAAGGAAAATGCAACATAATCCTGATAAAATATAAGTTTTTGCACCTTGTGAAATCCCAAACGATGAAAATTAAAAAAAAGGTACTCGCATAATTACCCCACTAAAAGTTATATTACAACTTATTTAGTAACCCGTAAAATTCACGCTGGGATGTGTCTTAATTAGCGTTTCCATAGAGATTTGTGAAACTACCCATATATATGAAACTTTTGTTACAACTAGCAAATTATATATTATCAAGAAAAATGGGATAACATCAAAAGTTTGCTGCATTCAATAATGTAAAAATATTTTATGTGTAAAAACATAACAAACTAATTATACTTATGGAACATTGTTATTTGCAACTTTTCTTCTCAATTCTCAAAAAAAATGAAATAACACCGTCTGGAAAGCTCTTGTGGAAATTTAACTATTAGTTACTCTTCTGCGAAAGCGTCTTTAAAGAATTTATACACCACAATAATAATATTAAAGTTACACATTAAACTTCTCATGTCTTGGAATAAAAGGAAAACCATAAGAAGTCACGAAGGTGTATGAAAATTACATGAGAACAGGTATACAATTCCGCTTAGAATTGTAACTCTAATTTCATTTCATCTCCCAGATACTCTGCTATTGTATACGGCGACATATTAAATAACGAAATACTTTGTAACACTGAGACATTTCAACTTCCCATAAAAGCCGAAACATATAAGTTTCAAGTTCCTTGTGAGGCATTTAAAAATTATTTCTTCAAAAGTTAAGACACTCACATTTGTAAATGATCTTTTGATGATGATGATGTGCACTGATGAGAACAACAAGGCGGTGAAACATCATCGGCGAATCTTACATGAATACTTAATCGTCTTGAGTCTCGAAATCTAGCATCAAAAATTATCCTATCCATATTAAATTCTTAAAAATTAATTATCTATGAGTCTGTATCGCGATTTATTTTACATTGTCTAAGTAACTGGACAGGAACAATGAGGAGGAATCTAATCAAGGTATTGACATTCAAAAATCGAATTTCTCCCTCACTCTCTGGTGTCTGTAATCATATTGAAATAGACATAACGATGAAGGTGTATATAATGAAGGAAAAAAAATCTATATGTTGTCCACAGAGCCACCCTGTAATCCAATTATATGCTTCCCCATCATATTCCGGGGAGCTTTTTACATAACACTCAATTGCTCAAGAGAGTGACACTATACAATCTGATATCACTAGACACACGGCAAGATATGTGGTGCAATAATTTAATTATTATAATGTATTCCCTCTGTCTCTTCCTTCATCGAACGAATTTTCCTCGCAGATCTTTCTCTCTCACAACACAATAGGATACCTATTGTATATAGGCATCCGTAAAATGTCTGCGTGATGAAGAGACAAGGAAAGAGGATAAATGCGAGATAGGAAGTTCCTAACATAATTTCTCTAGGGGATAAATTGTAGGATTTTCGTGGAATTACATCAAAAGGGATAGATTTAGGAAGAATTCAACGAAGAATTGCATTCTAATCTATAAAATGTTAGATAATCATGACTCGTTTAACTTTCCAACTGATGCTTAAGTTGAGAATTACATATTCAATTGCTTAAGTTTCGATACAATTTTGTTCATAAATTATATTCCTGACGTTAATACATAATTAGATATGAAACTTCAGTTATTCATAATATTTTCATCATTCTAATTTTATTAAGTTTTGTTTTGACTAAAACGTAATAATTTGATTGGAAAACAAACCCTAGTTTGTAAAACGAATATTTGCATAAGGCTTAATTTACATTATACGTAATTTAGGGCAACCATTACGAATTTCCACGTAAAATATAAACCCTAAAACCTATTATTTTAGCTGTTATTGGGCAGTGATTCTTCCATATTCACAGCTTGTGTGATTAAATGAAAATAAGAGTTGCTCCAATCAATCTAAATTGAAAAGTCAACGCGTGTTCAAATTAATTGTGCCGGTTGGCCGTCTGTCCGTCCGACCGTGCGTTGTACAATGTCTTATGGCGCTGTCAGACGACAACAGTTCAGTCAACAATTTCCATCTGTTGAAAGCTATTTAATGGCATTTTCCAGTGGAAAATCATCAAATTTCCATTCAAATCCTATCTGTTCTGCATTATTAAAGAATCTGTAAAAGGAATTTTCAGGAAAAACTCAATATTAGTGCTGAAAATAATGTTCAGCCGTATCAGGCAATTAATCACTTGATTCAGTTTAACGGCATTTGCCGCACTAATATTGAGTTTTTCAAGAAAATTCCTTTTACAGATTCTTTAATAATGCAGAACAGACAGGATTTGTGTGGAAATTTGACGATTTTCCACTGGAAAATGCCATTAAATAGCTTTCAACAGTAAAAAAATTGTTGACTGAACTGTTGTCGTCTGACTGGTCCATTAATGTTATTTCCCCGACAGCATAAAAGGCAATAAAAAATCAAAATTGTGCTGTTTGTTCGTTTCTCTGTTTGTCTGTCTGTTATTGACCTGGAGGCAAAACGGATCCAGATAGGGACTTCGTGTCTTCGGGGACCCCCCCCCCTAAAATTGACCCAGGGACCATCATGTGGACTTTAATTTTTCTCATAAACTCTGCCTTCTCCTATAAAACATGTTTTTTTTTGTAAAGAGTTATCGCCATTCATTTTTGTGGATAAGGTACGATTTAAGCTTCCACTATATGGGATGATTTACCACTTTGTCAAAAAATTTGTTGGTCGCTCAGTGTGTGCATTCTGGCAATCGAAGACGACAAATTTCAAATTTATTGCAATCGATGAAAAATGGGCGAGAGATACATCTTGGGGTTGAGCGGGAAGTGTGGAGACACGGGAAAAAAGTCGTTTGGAATGTGGTCTCGCGTTTGGACGTCTCTTTTTTATTTCTACCTTCCATCTTCAGGCCTTCTTCTTCGTCTCATTGTGCTCGCGCAGATCACAACAATAATCATAAATTGTTTGTGAATGTGAAGTTTGTGGCCACGCCGTTGGCAATGGGGGAGAGCCGGAGCAAGATCGACGAGAAGGTGTCAAAAGGTTAAGATTGTAAATAGGTTTTGGACGACTGGGTGCCTCCTCATCTCCATATGATGTCATTTCATCAAGCACTATACGTCTCCTTTCCTTCCGACCACGCCGAGAAAGCCACGGAGAGCTCGCGTGAGTTCAACACTCTCTTTTGGACGAGATGGATTCGCTCCAAAAAGATGGAATGCTATTCCGTTCAGAGAATTTTCATGCACTCCAATCCCGGTGTAATTACTGTGGATGTGGTGCTCGGGCAAGAAAAATTCATCAATTAATTCTATATTACATTGTACATATAGCAAACAATGCTTGTGCGCCTCCAATATTCTGCGCGCCGGCCAAAGAGGAGTAAAACGCGACAAACGAACGAGTTTTCAGCACAAACGAAATCTCTCGTGAGGTTTTATTACTTTTAAAAAGACCCCAACACCTCGATGACAATGAATGAATTTCTGGAATGCAGCACATCTGTAGCAGAAAATAAAGTTAAAAACCTACATACATATAGGATCGCGAGAGGGTCAGAGGAGATACTGAAAATATTCAACATGGGCGAATGGCGCGCGATACTTCGGATGGTTTTGCCGAGGCTGTGCAACCGAAAGAAGACGCACACTCGCCAAGAGAAAACATCCAAAGTTGCCATCCAGTGGTGAATTGGAAACCCAGAGAGCTCGCTGGGCGCTATGAACATGCCCGAGGAGAGTTGAAGACGGAAAAAATCAACATCCAATACCAATTCGAAAAGGTCACATTCCAATGCTTTTTTTTCTCCTCAGACAAGTATTTGTTGCTTTTTTGCCTTTTTTCCTTTTGTCTCTCTCTCTTGTATGTTTTTCTTTACTATTTTGATTTTTTAGGAAAGAGAGGCTTCAGATAATTTTAAGTTATTAAATAAATTAGTGTATATAAATAAAACAAATATTGCAAAAGAACATTCTCAAATTTCCAGAAGTGTATTGAATTTCTTGTTCTCCTTCAAAGAACCATCATTAGAGTGATAAGAAATAAACAAACAAAATATAACATGCAACATGCAATCTTTTAAGTTTGAACATAAAAAGGAATCTTTTACAAAAAAGGTACGTAAATATTTTTCTAATACATAATTAGGGCAGCTAATTTAAAATGTAAAATGTTTTTCTTTACCCTTGTTCATTGATAAATAAATCGTAATGAGTGAAACTCGAGAAAAAAGTTACACTAAAAGACTATTCTTCTGTAGCGAAAGTTATAATGAATTCTCTCGTTGGACAATGAATAGTAAAATCCTAAGATCATTTGCGCTAGAATAGATGTTTTTGTTGTACATGTTTTTGATATATATTTTACACATTTAAATAAAGAGGAGAAATTATTCAAATGGCTCCACAAAAACATGTAAGTGGCCAAAAGATATCTCATTGATTGAGATTTACAAGTGAATTTTACTCTTTAAGAAAAGAAAACACTCTTTTTTATACCTCGTGTTTCTTCAGCGAGATGAGCATAAATTAATTGTTGAATTCATGTTGGACATATGGAAATATTGCCTACGCCACCGATTTTATAGTTAATGCTGACAAAGAGGGTCTTGTGTAAATAAATTAACAATACACAGAAATTAAATAAATTCCTTCGTGATGAAATTTGGTAAAATGGGGAGGATGGTGTGCATCGAAGAAGTGAGGGCATATAGCCAGTTGATTTCTTGCGGACGAGCACTAATTTACTGAAATTTATTTTATTGCTCTTCATAATTTTAGCCAAAGAGGAGTAACAAAAAAATTATATATTTTCTCTGTGTATGCCAACAATCATTGGATGTCTTCGTCTTTTTCTTCCTTTTCTCACATTTCGAATTTCTGTATATTTCAGCATTTTTCCATTGCGGGGTATCTTATTTTAATTTTATTATAGGCACACACATTGATTTTTTTTATAACCCATACCTCGCGCAATTTATTTATTCATTTCTTCGCCATGGTCTCTTCTCGACCGGGCCGCATTCCTTTGCCAAACAGCCCGTCATAAAATATAAAAACACATCCCAACAGATTCATCGAAAATCTTATACAAGACATTCTCTGTGTACTGTGGCCAAAGCCCCACTTATATGTATAGCAACTTTTGAATGCCGCTGCTGCTGCTGTTGTTGTTGCCTCGGGCTTATAATGAAAATAAAACACCACGGATGAAGCCCAATAAGATGGAAAGAGAGAAGAATCGAAAGAATGCCCACAACACCACATACTCTTTCAAGGAACACGGCCAAGAAAGCCGAGGAACGTTCTCTTCCATCCCGAAAGATATACAAACGACCATTATACCTGCAATGTGTTCAGTGGGTATATAGTGGACGTCTGAGTCGAGGAATTTTCAGAGGCTGTCGTTGATATATCTGTTGAATCCTTGATGGCTAAAACGTGTTTATAAGATTCCACGTGTTCAAAAATTTTATAATTTTTTCTCCCTCATTTTTGATTGATGTCAGAAGAAAACCCACATGTTATTATTTCAAAAGATAATTCTGTCTTTTAATTAAGATATACGTACATCTCACGATTGATATGATAAAATAGTTTGAATATTGCGGTTAAATTAAAATTTTAAAATCTCTTGTTGGCCGGTTAAATATCTCTGGCTCACACAACTCATATGTACGTGTGGCTGGAGATGGAGGGAAAGATGGTGGAGTGAAGATGACGATGGAGAAGTGAGAAAGAGAACAAGAAAAGAACTTCATCATAAGGAAAATAATCAACCTTTGCTGGGAAAGGTGGTAGAATTCTTTGCGATTTACTCGAATATTCCAACTCTTTGATTGCCAAGTTGATTTTTAGCTGGGTGATTTTTTTCCATCAAACATTATAAATTTAATTCAGAACCCAAAGAGATAAAGCTTAGGAAAAAGAGGTGGGAAAAAATTTGGGATCTTAATAAGATTTTAATAAAATTCCACCCATTTCTTCATAGTCCATCCAACTGAAAATTCTCAACAGCCCAAAATGATTGAAACATGTCTGGATGGTTGGAACGCATGGCAAAGAACACCTCAACCGAGTCCAATCGAGCATCACGGCTATTACATATTTTATGTGGCTGTGTATATGGCTGTTGTGGATATATAGTGAGGCACATAATACGAATATTCGGAATGGAATCTCGAGACGTAAGACGCGTGTTTGGTAATTCAGGTAGCTGCTGGCTCTGAGCGCAATTACGGACGAGCCAATGTGGGATCCGCGCCGTCCGCGGGTGTGGAAGCGGGGACGTGGTCTGATGGGATATACGGTCTTCTTCTTGTTCTGGCGGCCGCTGGCGTAGCGCAAGTCATTTGTTTGAACCGCGAGCTGAGGACAGAGAATTACACACGTTGTGTTGGAAGAGGTTGGGAGATGATGTTGGAAGATAAAGTGCCTTTTTTCGGGCTCCACTGGTATGTATAACTCGGCTATTTACATGTACAAAACACCAACCCATCTCTCTCCTCCTCATCCCAAACAGACACGAGCATTCAGCTCCAGCTATATATCTCTGCCCAAAACGACCTCTGTGTGTGTTTGGGCATAAAGGGTGAAGAGAGGGGTCAAGGGAGTGCTGTAATGTTTATGACTGAAGCCAAAAATTTTTCGTGAGGGGTTCCTCACCAAATAAACACTGCACTTTTTTCCCCAGAGTGTCTCCACGACGGGAGACATTTCATGTGAAATGATGGGAGACTCGCATCACGGTTTTCAGGAATTTGAGAGAAAAATATACCCCAGGATTTCTTTTAAACAATATTGTTTTTTCAGAAGCTTGAGAGAATTTTAGTCGTTTGAATTATTTTTCATCTTGCAATTAAATTATTTATAGAGTCTGTAAAATTTTATACCGGAAACCCAGCTATGAGCAATTTTAAATATTTTTATTGAAAAGAAAATTATTGGCACTGGAAAAATTCGATTTTTGGATCTACAATTGCTTGCAGATCTTAATATCAGGCAAGAAGAAACGAAAGACTGCAACGCGTGAAACAACGAACCTGAAGTTTAAATGAAATGGCAAAGAGAAACTTACCTGTGAGAACGGCCAGGCCGAAGAGTTCGGTATCTAGCATACCCTGCTTGGCAAAGTGAAGACATGTTTGTGCATAAACTTCGCGAACACGACTCTTGGCTTCCACTAGAAAGTAAAGAGTGCGCGCTTGTGGAGTTCCCAGCAACCTAGTTAAACGAGATGGGACAGAAGATCGTTAATGTGGGGGCAGCGTAAGAAATTGTCCAATACGCATGGATGTGCTACATACCTGAGTGCTAGGAATCTTGCACCTGGACACAGTGGGCGTGTGGGTGGCGCGCAGACCTCGAGGGGCGCGCTGACGGTACAAAAAGCTCGCATGCTGCATCGTTACCAGCTGCAATAACTCTCATGAAGTATTTCCTGCAATCAACGAGAGAAGAGAGACGCATTTTAGTAAACATCTTACATCAGCCAACACTATAATTACAATCGTGGCTGTGGAATGTGCCAATGATGTCCCCAAAATGGGAGACGATATTTCCGTGATTCCATCTTAGCACAAAAATTGCCGCTTCACGATATCTTTGAGACATGTTGCGCAGCTCCACAATAAACCATGAATATTAATTCCCCACTTTATTATTCGGATCGATTGCAGCCAAATGAAAAGTGTGGGCATTTTTTCACGATTTTTCATTACAGAAAACCTGTGCAATTTTGCCGTCAACGGCAATCAAATCAGTATTAAAGACATTCAGCACTCAGATATTTCCATTAAGTATTCGCGATTGTGCGATTAGTTTTATTACTTATGACACTCTTTGGCTTCTGCCAAAGTGGAATTTCAATAATTCAGTGTTTGAGGATGCATAAAATAGCATTTTCATGTCATTGTCATTGATAAACACACACAAACATATAGGCACATTATTTCTAAACCGTGGATATCTTGTGAGGGGCAATCTCGTCGATTTTATGAGCACTTCTTAGAATTTTAGCAAATTCCCGGCATCAGCAGAAAATTACTGTGCCATGGAATTTCTCTGAATCGTTCGCGCAATTCTGTTGTGTCGTCGAAAAGAGTCTCTCATAAAATAAATAATGTATTTTTTTATTTGAAATTTATCCCTATCTCTATACAAAATCTATGAAAAAATAATCAGATATACAAAAATGAAATTTTTAGGAGAAATACATCATTCACGAGGAATGTCTATACATAACTTATTTACCTACATATTTTAACTGAGTCATCTGAGATTTTTTTTAGTAATTCTTTGTGAATTTAAATACAGAGAAATTCTCGTGAGATTCTCACGAAAAAAATCATACAATTGTTGATGAGTTTGAGATGAATTCCCGATGGGAACATCACTATTTTTCACTGCCATAAAATAACAAATTTGCCTTTCGGAAAACAATGTTTCGCAACGCGTGTATTGTGCAATGTAATTGGGAGAAAAGCAAATTTTTACACGTAAAATAGAAATTGTCATTAACGAATTATAGGAGAAAGTGGGGTAGATGTGGATTTAATCATAATTTGTTTTAAAAATGACTCAAAAACTGAACTTTTATCTATCAAATTCAATCTGATAAATGAGTAAAAACTACCTTAAGCTAAAAAAAGTCGAAATGTTAATGAAGCAAATGTGGATAATCTTGTGGGGCAGATTTGGACAGAAAGATCATCTAATTTGAGAAATTGATACCAAGAAAAGCCTTCGATTTTCATCATGATCGGTACAACTCTTTCAATGAAGTATCAAGAGAAACTAAGAGAAACCAAACAATTTTTTGTCCACATCTACCCCACTCTCCCTTACATGTGAATCTCCCCCGCATAGAAAATATCTTTTCCAAATGCGATTTCGTGAGTGAGAAATGTGGCACAGGCAGTGGTACAAATTGAGGTATGAAATCGTCACAGCGCGTTCATCATTGTATTCGCGTCTGTTAATTAAGAAAAGCATAACTACGACGATCGGAATGACAAGGTCAGGAGTTGTTGTGTCATCCTCCCAGGCAGTGTGTGTGACAAACAGTGACAAGTCTGATTGTTTTCATGCTCAATAATACGCAATGGAATGCCGATTGATGATTCGCCTCACTGGAGTCATTCTCCCGGGCAGGATCGAAGTTCAGTGGAACATGATCCGATGGTGGTTTCCAAAGCTCACACCAAATGGCTTTTTGTATCACCATCTTCTTGTGGTCATCACGGAGGAGTCTCTCTCTCTCTCTCTCCGGAGAGGAATGTTAATTCCTGGTGCCACTCAATAAAACATGAACAAATCCTCATGTGCTGTGGCATCAATAAAATGGAATTTGCCTCAATGCCCAGCAATAATGAAGCATCTCTCTCATGAGATTTTAACCAGATTGGTTCAAGAATGAATTCACTCTGGGAGAATTTCTCGTTTCATGCGCAACTGTGCGAAATAGAAAGCGAACGATATCAATTCAACAATTGAAGCGAACTCTTCACACTATATGCCAGTTTATGTGCTCCTCCTTTCATATATGTATGTTCAACCAGTTGTATTTGAACTAGAAGGAAAGATGACGCCACGAGAACTGCACTCGCAGTCAACATTATAAGCTCAGCCACTGAACTGGATTCTTACATATTCCATTTACATATGGTGAATATCTCCTGCCTCCATAAATTTTCCTTTAGCATCGTCTTAGAGAAAATTACATGCACGATATCATCATTTATAAAATGCGACAGCGATTCGCTTTAATTGCCATAATTGAAGAGGGTAGGAAAAAACATAAAATTCCTCCTAAATTTTAAAGATTTTCCTTGATTTTTTCCCAAAAATTCACGTATTTTTCGAAATTTCAGGCAAAATTACATTGCAGTACTCAACACATATATTTACTCACTCTGCTGTCCTATTTAACAGATGTTTCCTCCTTAATTGTTAACCCTTCTCTTCATTATCTTGTCACATAAGCAACAATGTATCATGCAGAATCTCTGCAATCACGGCATCTCAGCTCAGATTCTCCAACTGACAGCCAATTAAATGTTATGTTTTGCCTCTTTTTTTTTACCTCCATCGGATACCGTGCTAAAATTGTGCGTACTAAAAAGAACTCAATGGATAATAATTTATGTAAAACACGCACTTAATGTAACACATTTATGAGAGCGAAGAGGAAGTTTCGATGCAACAGTGTAGAATATTTTGAGATTTACATATAAAAATGGGAAAGATATTCTTCTGCAAGAAAAACTCTTTATAAAATCTAAATAAAGTAACAGAAGGAATTTGCAAGACTTGCACAAATTCTCGTATATTTTATATATCAATATAGTATATTTATAATCTTCAGTTAATTTATTATATATAGCCGATTATGCTTATTTTCATTGAGGTTTTCCTGTGAGAGATCTGGAGAGGCAATTTAAATAAATTAAAATGAAACTGCAACGAGTTTCGTGGTTAAAGAGTCAGTGTACAGTTGGGAGTAAAATTTTTCACTGTCCACATTACAAGTAAGGAATTTTAATATATTTGAAAATATTATATGCTTTAGGAACTCATGTTTTTGTGAAAATTTGTCCTCTTAAGAACAAACCAAAATGAATAAATATTGAATAAAGCAATTCTAAAACCACTGATGGGTTGAAAATGAGTTGACACGTTTTTCTGCTTTAGATTTCTGACCAATTGCGAAGAGTATCTGCTTGAGAATTTTGATATATCTTTGGTCAATTCAGCAGATTCAAATTAAAATTCTTTTCACGCGGTTGGTGAGTGTTGAAAAGTAGATCTTCGGCATTTTATGGCACTCTCTGAATTATCCATTGAGCATCAGTCAGAGGCAAACAGGAAGAGAAGACTTTGGATAAATTTAACACACTCTTCTTAATACTAATATCACATTCACGTCTATACAATTAAGTTAATGCAGAATGAGATTACAATTTCGACGGTGAAATTCCAGCTAATGTGATGGCAAAATTGAAGAGATTTTTTTCTCTTCAACACCCAAGAGTAATTTGAATAGAGGTATAATAAAAAAAATAAATTCTTGCGGCTTAAGAAATGATAATGTGTAAATTATACGTTGATGGTAGGGTAGAAGAATAATTTCATGTAAATCTCTTTTGAAATATTAACCATTTCTTAAATATGCCGTGAAGAAATGATGTCAAGAGAAGAATAAGAAAAGAATGTCTTGCACAACACAGTAGCTAATTCTTCTGGCTGAGCCGCGATGGAGGGAGTGAAACGCTGAGGAATTCCGTGGCTAAATCAAATTTACAGGCACCACAGAGTGCCCTTGAACGTGGAGTGACCACGCAGAAAGAGTCAGGCTCTTACACAGTCAAAATAGATGGTGAAGAGGAGTTGGAACGATGAACACTGCTGGCGGAGGATGAGAAAAAAAATGGAGTGTAGCCAGAGCCAGACTTATCACACCTGAAAGTCATAGCAGTGTACATTCCTCAGCCACAGATGGTGCAAGAAGTCATTAAAGTATAGCCCCTAGGGGGCCACGTCGAACATATTTCAGTTTGCCAGCCTCCAACTAAGCGACCGAGCCACCATTTGGCTCGGCCAAAATATTTATACGATCATCAATTCAGGCACTCACACCACCATGCCATCGTCCGCAAATGGACCATAAAAGCCCAGCCGAGAAACCATCTTCATCTATGTACATGTTATGTTGCCCAGTGCGAGTTTTTGGAGCTCACAGTAGCCGGAGCTGGGCAGCGAAATATTCAGATTCCGAACACACACGCTAATTGGCCCTTTTCACTCAGCCTCTCCTCTGGCACGCAAAAACATCGTAAAGGCCTTTACTGGATGCTCGACTGAGATGAATAAAAGTTCTGCAAGCGATTTTTAATCAATTCAAATTTTAACTGAATTATTTGAATCTTTGGCTTTTTGATTTGGAAAATTATTTAGAAGTACCTTTAACTTGTAAAATTGCACTTTATCTCTTTATTCTTAATAAATGCCATTTTAACTTTTCCCAATAGGTGTTTTACGCGAGTTTGAACAATATAAAGCCACCACAAAATGCATTCTCTGCGGGCAATAATAACATACTGTTGAGTATAACTTCTTCTTCCCAACCACTCCTCAAAAATTCTCTGAATGTTGCCTTGGACCCTTTTTCTAAACCCCAATCCCACCTGCGTTCACGCATCCGCTGAGATTCTAGAGCACCCTCCGGGGCCACAGAGCTGAAGAATAGGTAGCCAGTCGAAACGTGTGGTTAGCATACCTCCCTTTGGGCCTCTAATCTCAAATGGAAATTGTGCTAAACTAGACAGAAAAGTTTTTATTGAAAAAAGTCAGATGCGTGTTTAGTCGAAAATTATAGGTTTTAGAGGAAAACCGGAAAATTCCACTCATTCACAACCTCTATTCAGCAAAGCACGTATTTATAAGGAACTTCTTGAACCACTTCCCCGATTTCAAAATTTTCAAAATTCCAAAATGACAGTAAAAAAGTAAAAATTTCTTCTACAACTCCATTGAACTGACTTCATCATGTTTGATGATCAATTTGAATACACGTGTTATTAATTTACAATAATTACTTAGTGTCTCAGAAAGGGAAATTTTCACCGCGTGAAATAAAGACATGTTCATGGAAATTTTATGAAAATTGATTGGCAATGATACAGATTTAAAAAAACGAAAACTCGCATTATGCTGTTAAATTTACGTTTCTTTGAGAGGCAAAAACAGTCCTCACTAATGAATTAAGATTATAAGAAAATTCTATGAATTTAAAATTGAAATTTTCAAAATAACTTAATAGAAGATTTCTAGTCAAAAAATGAAATTTCCAAGATTAGAAAATTAAGTATTTTCAAAATTCTATTCAAAATTGAATGCTCAAAGGCTTAAGACATAATGGCAATATTTAAAATCTAGAATAAGTATTTTGGAAATTAACTTTATGGAATGGCTTCCACGTGTGTTGCCATTATTGGCGATATTCAATTTGCGAAAACGGTTTCCGCGCAGCACTCATTTCATCAAGTGCTCGTCAGATGACCAATTTCAGAACAATTTCATGGCACAAACGAACCTTTTTATTGCGCCCAGGCGAACGATGGAAGCTGAAGAAATTGACACAGATGAACGTGAAATTCAAATTGTCCAAAAAAGGTGCAGCCGAGCAACGCGAGAGGGAATTTTTGAGAAATTATGAATTACGAGACTATAATTGCTGTGGCTGCCAAGAGATTCTTCTGCCTTGGAAGTGACGCAACCATCGAAAAGTTTCATGGCCCGAGGGAAATTGTTTCTTGAGGAGAGTGATGGTGCTCTTCTTGTTCTCTTGGTGGCTTTGCCCATGCATTCGGACTCTGGTGATGACCATCTCTCGGGCCAGCATTCAGCACAAAATCTCACTGTGGGCAGGGTTTCGAGATGTCGGGATGGGGAGTTATTTGTCACTGTCACGCGGGCATTTTTGCATTTTCCACCATTTCTGCATATTTGACCTTCAAATGAAATTTCTGACTAATGATCTTTCGCACGTAAATGAATATTTCCGCGACTTTTTGCTCAAGCGCACAACACGCTCATCATGGTTGGGTAGCTGTGGATGGTATTGAGTTTCGGGTACACAAATGGAGCTACGATGATGGAATGACTGATGGATGGACAGTGGACGAAGATGATGGGGAAGATAAGAAAAATTCCTCACAAGTCTTCACTTCTTCTCGCGCGCACTGCTTGTTCCTTATGTCGATGGAATGCCAAAGTGAAGAGCTAAAAGAGGCAATTTCTCGTCTGAATATTTTATACACGCAAACTTCACTGAATATAATTCTTCATTAAGGCTTTGTTTATTCACATTCAAGATAAAATATTTTTGTTGGAAAATAGCACGACAAAAGTGTTAGCAATTTCCTCTCTCTCTCACCCATTCCGACTGGATTCTAAATAAATACCATAGCGTAAGTGAGTCACATTAAATGACTCTAGTGTCCTACAAAAACCGTCATATAGAGGAGATACTGTAAATTTACACACCAATTGCACTGTAAGTGATTAGATATGTTTTCAATGTGAAATTAAGCAAACTTTTTTATTGTCATGTGCCAATAATACTTGCTTTTTCATACGCTGAGAGCGGATCTAATTGTATATGAAATGGATATGATGTTAAATTGAAGACCATAATAAAATTCTACTGAGCATAAAACGTTTGAAATTAAACACCGCCCTCGAATAGCAATTGATCATCGATCAAATATTTACTTGGCACTTTTGCAGTTCACACTATTATATTCACCAATGGAATACACACCAACAGTTAAAGAGTGTCACTCGAGAGATACTCCTATTAGCAATTGCCGCCTTATTTAATATTAATCATCAAATGTTTACATATCGATGATTTCACGAATTGCGAGAATAAATCACGTCCAACGAGTCACATAATGCAGATAATCCCGCTTTATGTTGCAATGAACTTATTTGTCAGTCGTCTTTTTTTATCCATTCGGTTAATGACCGCGATTTTTTTTATGCTGGAATGCTCTCATCCAAGAATAACGTGGAAAATTAATATGCAAGCTTTGCGAAAAGGTATTCAACATTTTCGGGCTATTTTATGACACTACTTTGAGGTAAGATCAGGCAGAGTTTTTTTTTGTATAAAAATTCCAAATTGTCTTTATGGCCAAGAGATAATCTCTTTAGCAGAAAAATAGAAATTTTTCGTAAATTAAGAGACAAAGTGAAACGCTTTTCCTTATCAATCCAAGTTAAGATTTACAAGCTTCTCTCTATCGGAAATTTATTATACACTTGGTGTTATGGATAGAATATTTAGCATTCCTATTGTGAGAATTGGACCGGCTTACATATAAGGCCATTTCCGACCGATACACCATCTTGCCGATGACTTTCAGGTGTGGTTCTAAAGAAATCGCCTTAATAATTTAGTTAAAAATCTTACGAGTTAATTTTAGATAAAAATTCTGTATAATTTATAGTTCTTTTACGATCACGCTTATTTATGTTATGTGGTAGATTTAATTTACTTACGCTAATTAATCGGATTACTCGGATTACGGACTTTGATAAACGTGCAATAACTGACACATTTTGAAGATTAGTTTTTTGAAATTCAAGGTGTTTCTTGGAGACTGAGGCTTGATAAAGGGTGGGAGGGGTTTTTATATATAGCCAATGTCACAGCCTGAAGTGCCCTCTAAAACCGTACCAAATTTCATCCCGATCGATTTAGCGGATTAGCCGTGATATTGGTATGCATTGGCACAGAAAAATAAACATTTTGGATATGGGTATTTTAGGAGTCCTGTAGTCACACGTGTGGCTACTTTATATATATTAAGACTTCAAAGGAAGAAATAAAAAAAAAACAAATTCTAGCTGCCAGATAGCAAGTCAATGTGACTGAAAATTCTAGATAAATTTCTTGTCTAAATTTAGTATGAATTTTTAATTAATATATTCATTAGGTGATCCTCCACCTTGTAAATTGTGCGACGAATTATAAATTTATGAATATGCAGAGAGTATGTAAGAGAGAGAGAGATGGAAGAAGAGCTGAATAAACTCATGCAATGGCATTTGTGTCCTCTCCCGTTGGTGCGAGAAGAGTGGTGTGATAAAAAGATAAACCAGGCCGACCAGTGGCTACTGTTCAGCATTCCAAATTCGATGAACTTCGCCATCACATGCAAACCTCCAAAGAGATCTCTTGGCATCTCGCTCGGGGAAGCATCTCTTGAATCTTCCAAAGCAACACATTTACACGGCTCACATCGCGATTCCTCTGCCACTCATGCTAGCGGTTATCTCGCTTGCCAGCCGGCTGGATCATGTAGTGCAGAAGGAGATGCAAGATGTTGACTACAAATGGCCAGAAAGCAGCCACGAGAGGTGAATCGTCGAAGTAGTAGCAATCAACAGCGAAAACAGCGACCAACATACACTCCGCGATATTTCGTATGCATTCTCCACGAGGCAGAAGTGGAAGATGAAAATGATGATGGTATGAGCATGTACATATAAGAATTTTCGTTCCTCAGGTACATTAAGAAGTTCTTCATTCCTATATTCTTTCTGTGTTGTTTTTTTTTATATGCGTTCTTCTCTTCTCCTCTCAAACACTCTCACAATCCTTCTCACTCTCTCTTTCTCATTCTTCAGCCATTCTTCCTGGGCCTCAATTGAACCTCTTGGCCTTAGGAGAGAAATCTCTGTGTTGTCTTTTGGTATGTGGTGTCCGTCGTTTTATCGTCATCAGTGAATTCCACAGTCAAAAAGCCCTACAAGCACAAAAATGGGTATAGAGAAGAAGGAAAGAGACAAAATCCTCGTGAAGAATTTAATTCCATAGCATCTTGCATTCCACTCATAATTCCTCTCTTGCCACAAGAGTTTCCATATACATAACTTTCTTTCTCGCTCAAACAACTTCACCGCGATACACTTTAGTTTCCATTTCTTTCTCTGGAAAATCCATATCGATACCCACCGTTAACATACTAGCGATTTATCCAATTTTTCCTCTCGGTTCTATAACATAATCCAACATGGTATAATCACAAGATCTTCCTAAAGAGCATCTGGACATCATTTTAGGGATTAGTTGGAAAATCATTTCTCTCGAACTATTCAATGCGTTTTGCAAGCCTCCATGCGATGCTACAAGTGCTCTTGAGTTCTTGCACTACATTGCACACACATAAGAATACGTTCTTACACCAGTAAATTATTATTTTGTACTTTTTCCTTGGCTTGAGCTGTGCGCGCCATTCGGGTCGTTCAAAGTTTGAAGGCCAGCCGCATTCCTCGACTCGCATGTGTGTACACTCGGCCAATTGATCGCGTCGTCCACAAACGCGAGCATAGCTATGATTCCCGCTTTTTTTCCACCACCACATCATCCACTCGAAATTTCATCTCATTCCCGCGTCCCACGAAAAAGTCCATTACCGGAGAGTCAGGTCTAAACCTTCATCGAGCAGGTATAAAGGCACGATCGACGGTGTTCACGGGGGATGGCGTGATATGATGTGATCGCGTGAATACCTTTATGGTATGGCTTTCAGCACGCGGTGGATAATTCCATAAGAGAATAATAATTCATAATCAATCGCGTCTCTGGCATTCTCCACCCTCAACTGATCATGAAGGTGAAACCATGTTGCATTATGAAGACGATCATTGATGGAGTCAGTGAGGAGTGACCACAACAATCGACACCCATGTTCACGACAGGAATTTCACATTAATTACCATAAAATTAATTATCTCAACTAGTGAAATGATTCGAAATACCATTTAACATTCCATCAGTAAAATGTCTTTATGACGAGAGAAATATGTGGGATTGTTTTCAACAGAAATATCACTTACTGTATCACTTGTGATGATAATGAAAGTTTTTTTCCCTCTCTCATCAATGTGTTGAATTTTCTTTTTATGGCATTTTCTCATATGTCACCCGAAAGCCTTCTCTGTGATCCCCAGCAGAGACACTGAGAGAGAGAATCAATCTGGATCGTGTGAAAAAATGATCATGTGGTATTTGTGATCACTAAAGATCACCATGTGGAGGGAATTCCATATGAAAATGCACCGAAAATGATGGCGAAGCGACAAAATTTCATGTAAAAATGTTTTCCAACAGGCAAATATTGTATTGAATGGCTGGAATTCTCAAATTCCTCCATTCAGCACAACAGCCAAAGTCTATAATTATTGTCATTATCGTTGTTATTATGGGGAGAATCACAATTTTCACCCGGAACCCAAATTCAATTCCTGAAATTGGTGTGTAACCATCAATTGGGAGAGTAATTTTTTCGGGATGCCTTCTGAGAAGGGAGAGAGAGACCAGAAAATTATCCCCAAGGCTATTACATACACTCATCGGTTTTAAGAGAGATGGTCAATGTGATGATGAAAAAAAAAGAACATCTCTCGCCTGAGTTCTTGACTAAAGAGGAAGCTCCTGGATAATCGCACATCTCACGCAATCGCCGAATTAGGGAGTTGTAGATTGAGGCTCTCCCATCTCATTTTGAGACCCTCTGGGCATTTCTTTAACTCCCCACCTGACTCCTCATCCACGATCAGTGAGGCTGATCGCCGCGAGGAGGGTGAGGAATATGCTTAGAATATCTCATCTCTTTCTCCAACCATATAAACCTATTCTACCATCCTCCACTTTATTACCATTTTATAATATCTCTGTCACGTTTCAGTTCCGACATTTCTTCCAATCAAACGTGGCTCCAGTGCTCCTCTACTTCACCTCCATACAGTCTCCATATTGTGGAATTTTATATAAAATTATATATAACCATATAGCTATTCAATATGCTACATATATAGACACTCTATGGATAGTTTCTCCTGCTTCCACACCAATACAGTGTCTCTTGCAAACCATAAAAGTACATATTGCATAGAGGCTGCTGGAGTGAGACAGAAAGAGGGACAGAGATTGTAAAACATAGAAACATGAGTATAAATTTATTATCAATTCTATACTCGTATCGAGGGGAATGATCAAAAATTTCCAGCTCAGAATGGGGCATCTCTGCAGCTATATATGTAAGTATGTGGCCATCTCGTGCGAGTCACAGTCTTCCTCCACAACATGAAGAGAATCGTCAGCGTGTCACACATGGGGACGCTAATGTGTGAGAAAAATGATCACCCGCTCCTCCTTGGCGAAGCCAGATCAACAATTCTTGCCGTAATGCCAATCTAATGAAGTTCCAACTTTACCATTACTTTGGTTATTACAGTAACCTAGTTCGCGACTCGTTCGACGAGTATGTGCCCCGTTCGATGACGACTCTCAAACTTCACAAATATGTCCACATACAAAAGACTCTCATTCCAATGAAGAAAATCGCAATGACAATTGCTCAGTGAGTTTAGATTATACCGCTCTGGGATGTTATTGAAGCGTTAGCAAGGAGGGAGATGATGTGGGCAATCTTTACCACAAACAGGGTTACGCTCTAAATATCTGACGATCTTTATTCGATTCACGCTGTTTCATCTTAGAATTATATATGTTCAAAAAGATAGGCCCTTCTATAGACCGATCTTTATTACTTGGAGAGAGCATTTAAGTGAAAAGTCTTATAAAATGTTATTAAAATATTCAGAAAATATAAACTAAACGTCTTAAAGCACTTCACACATTTTAGCACCATTCCAGAAGCGTCAGATAGAGATAGTGGGTAGGAAGTACATACTATTTCTATAAAATTTTAATTCATCGGTGCAATTGAGATAAGATTGAGGCTTGATACTTGAGCACTTCACTGAACTTAACAGTAATTTTAAAGCTTCTCGATCGTGGAATATTTCTTCAAGACAAACACTCAACCACTAAATATACTCGTACACCGCAGTCAGACAATTTCTGCGTAAAATTCAAATGATAATTCTTTTCTTAAGAAAAGCATTCACAATCATCTCTCTTTCTGATAAATCAATTTTGCATCATTTCTCATGACTTTTCTCTTTCCAATGAATTAATGTAAGTAAAAATTAAGTCAAGGGTTACAAAATAGAACAATTTTTTTTAATTAATTGCAGGGACAAGAATTTTAAATCCTCGTAGGTATCGCAGCCATTGTGGTGAGAAGTAATGAGGTGAAGTTATTTAAGGCAAATTGTTTCCATTGCTGGCATTAAAGGCAACAAATTACCATGCTCACGAGTGGTATTCTCATTACAATTGCAAATTAATCACTTTTTACATGAAATTATGACAAACTAATTTAGAAGAGCGCAAATAGATTTATATTTCCGCACGATGAGTTATGTTTAACAAGTTCTTTTATACAACATTATCTTAAATCAAAGGCTAAGGAATGACTTTAGGTGTTAAATATAATAGTTTTTAGAATATTTAGTCCGAACATAATTTTTTTTTAAAAGTATCACTAAAAATATTCACAGCTAATTTACGTATAGTTAAAATGCAACTAAATTTATTAGACAGCAAGAGATTCTTGACGAATACTGATATTACTGATCTTGATCATAATTTATCAAATAAATAAAGTTATGAGATCAAAGGATATCATTTGATGCCCTAGAACTTGGTGTTTGGTTCAAACATTAAAATTCCAGTGAAACGCGAGAGCAATTGCAGTTGGAGTTCGTCATTTTAAGAGACGCTAATGCGTTCATAAATACATTTTATGGCCTCGTAATTTATTTTAATACCATATAAGAATAACACATATCGCAACATAATCCACTTCCCCGCGATCCGCGCACAGAAAAAAGTCAACCAGGGCAACTTGTCGATGGTGCAAAAGATTATAACCCAGCAATGGGAGAGTGTTGGTAGAGCAACTAATGGAGTGTGCGTGAGTTGCATATTTTATCAATTTCACGTGGAATTGCACTGAATGTATTGACAATCTCACGATGGAATTGAGAGAAAATTTCTCCGCGACTATTTTCACTTCCTCATGCTCATGCTGGTAAAAGATAAACCCGGGTGACCAGCTCTCAATCGCACCGGTACGAGATTACTTCAGGAGGTTTAAGCATAAGTTTGTGTAGTCAATTATATTTTTCTCCAATTCGTATACTTCAGTCACAAACCACATATAATTTGTTTTATGAGAAAAATTTTCATAAAAATTTTAAAGGCTCCTAATTCGTTCTTCCTTGCTTCGATTACTCGTTCGCTAAGTTTGTTCATCGTTGCTTCGATTATTCGTTCGCAAAGTTTGTTCGTCGTTGCTTTGATTATCCGTTCCCAAAGTTTGTTCGTCGTTGCTTTGATTATACGTTCCCAAAGTTTGTTCGTCGTTGCTTCGATTATTCGTTCGCAAAGTTTGTTCGTCGTTGCTTCGATTAATCGTTCGCAAGTTTGTTCGTCGTTGCTTTGATTATCCGTTCCCAAAGTTTGTTCGTCGTTGCATCGATTATTCATTCGCAAAGTTTGTTCGTCGTTGCTTCGATTAATCGTTCGCTAAGTTTTCACAATCTTTTGATGAGATTCTGCAGAATTTGTACTATTTTTGAGAAAATAAAATTGCATTATTATTTAAAATTTAAAGAATTAGACCTCGTGGGTCTTTTACAAATTTACAAGTCCTACACAAAAATTTATCTATTTTACTAAATTCTAAATTCCCAATGTAAATTTCTAAAAGCAAAAACAATACAACGCATTTCTGCCACTAAAAATTCATCATATTGGTAATCCATTCTTAATCTTTAATTTAAATACCTTTCTTTTTATGGCTCACCTGCGCACTTTCATTAGCTATACCAATATCGCTTTCTTTCGGGAAGGAAGGTTATGAACCTCCGCAATCCAAGAGGAAGACTCAACCACGTGGAGGATTACGGTGGAGAGATAAAACTGTCAGGAGAGGATTGTCTTGTTCATCCACTTCTTGTGCGCCGCGCGGACATTTTCGATGAGGCCCCGTGTGTAATCCAATTTAAAATAACAAGATCAGAATGTATGGTTTATGGGATCACCTCTGCTTTTGCCATGCCCCATCGTCCATATTGACCAAGAAGCGATTAATAATAATACCCCGCTGTGCAGATAACGTGGTGTGCATACAATTCATTCAGAGAAATTCTTTGGCGGGAAGCCTCTCGGCTACCTTTCGTGCCTGATTCACTGCCGTGTGCATAGTGGGTGTATTTACTTATGGGCTATCACAAGGGCAGTGAGATAACTTGAATGATTTTTCGCTGGTCTTCCTCTTGCACTTCGAATGCAGCCGAAGAAATGCTGGGGCAATTTTCGTGATGTGATTTGCATTTTGGATGCTGATGCAATTGGCAAAAGTGTCTGAGGCTGAGTAACTTAACCTCATGGAGCCGCCAAGAATGGGATAGAAGGAGGGAGAGGAAATTAAAGTTGTGCCCAATAAATCTCACACCGGACTTGATATCTCGTTCGCTGATGTAGAGAAATATATCAATATTATTATTTACTTTCTCACACACCGTGGAACACCTTCAAACTCCACCGATTGGGTTATTTATCCATCAGTTGATGGGATATATGAGATATAGACGGATGGTGGTGTTATTACTGCCATTACTCAGCGCTTATTTTGCCCTTTTCCTCAATGGAGAGGCCCCACCATTGACTCTCCTTCGCACTATCTCGCGGTGCTCTTCCACCTCCGACATGTAATACAAATTGTATGTAAGCAACCCTGAAGCAAGGAAGTCGTTTTCATTATGTATTTCGAAGCATTTACAATCGTGATCGATCGATTCAGACATTTATTAAACACGGCATCCTGTTAAGACCTCGAGGGCGTCACAAATTTTCTCCTTGATGCAACAAACCACTCCATCTTCCTTCCCATATGGGCTTCACATGACCCACACCGCAAATCTCTTGTATAGGAGCCATCAATGAGAAAATTGCGTAGGTGGCATAAATCATTTTCCATAAATGAACTTGAGCGCCCAAACAGCCCAATTGGATTTTCATCCTCACTCGAACTGGAGCGAGGCAGTCCAGCAACTTCTTATGCAAGTGTTTTCGAGATCACCCAATTATATTGCAAACGGATCAATTAGGATTTTTTTTATCTTTTATGTAGACGTAGTTTGAATATTTTAAATCATTTATGAATTTAGCCAAGGGGGAGATATTATGGTCAGAAAGACGTTAACTACTTCCAGTACTTCCAGATTTTGTTGGAAAGATTCCCAAAGCTCCAATTCGAAAGCTCTGAACAGCTTCCATCCTATCAATTTTATTTTCTATACAGTCTTCTAAAGATTTTGACGAAAGCTTTCCAGCTTTTAAGAACTTTCTAAGTAAGCTTTCTAAAAAATCTTTCCAAATAAAGCTAGAGCTTTCTAAGTAAGCCTAAGAAATCACTCTAAAAAAAGCTTACTAAAAAAGCTTTCTAAAAAAGTTTTATAAGAAAGCTTTACTAAGAAACAGAGCTTTCCAAGTAAGCTTTCTAAGAACGTTTTTAGAGCTTTCTAAGAAAACTTTCTATGAATGGTTTCTAAAGCTTTCTACGAGAGGATTCTAAAGCTTTCAATGAAAGTATAAAGAAAATCTGCAGAAGCACTCTAGAATTTTTAAAGCTTAACGAGAACTTAAAAAATTCTTAAAATTATTCGAAAACTAACCATTTTTTCCAGATTTTTTTTTCAGAAACTGGTAAGTTTCTGTAGAGCTTTACATCAATTTTTGGAAATCTTTTAGCTAATAGCTTACATTTTTCAAAGTTTGGGAATTTCTTCTTAGAAGCTCCTAAAAAAATTCAAAAAGCCCTAAAAAAACATCTAAGTTTCTTTGAGAACTTCCCAAAGCTCTAGCTCTTCCTTGGTATATTTTAAAATATCTTCCATTTTAAAATATCTCAAAGTTCACATGCACTTCCATTCAAATGTACACCACTTCTGACCAAAATATCTTCCCCTTGAATTTAGCAAACCTAAGCAAAGCAAGAAAATATTAGTGAAAGATTAATAATTTGAAATAATATTATTATTTATTATTAGTTAATGTATGCATTATCGAACAACTCCTGGTAGCACTTCCCAGCCTCTTGATTCTTTCACAGTGCAGTCCTGTAATTCAACACAAAATTTTCTGCTCTTCATGTTACAAAGGGTTGATGAAATACTAAAATATTCGGAGAATGCATTACCCAGAGAATGTTGCATCCTTTCTTGTCACATGATTGTGAATATTGTTATTCATTCATCTTATTGGCTTTACTCTCTTTTTCCCAATCTCGCCCATTGAAAGAAAGCTGAATGTGTGCGAAAACATCACTTTGTCGGCTCGGACGTGCTAAAAGGAGTCTTCACAACATTGCGTCCAAAAGAGATTCTTGGGTGAAAGAATGGGATGTGGTGGCTGGTGGAAAAAAAAATCCCCAACACAACATAATAATCCATCAGGAGTGGTTGGGATGTCAGAAAACTGTGACAGAGACAAATTCTTTGTACGCCCCGTGAAAGCGAAAATATCAATAAGTGAATTTATTTATATTGCACATCAGGGCAAAAAGGAATTGCACCAGTTTTATTCTCAAATATACAGGAGATGGAGAAGATGAGCCATCGAGACTGCTCGATGGAATCAGTGGTTTTTGGGGTGGAGAAGAAATTCATGAATTTCATGGAACAATCGATAAAAATGAATGATGATAGATGAATTTCTATTGCGATGCGGCTGAAGGAAGTATCCTTCAGAAATCATCTGCCTCATCAATCGATCGCCGAACGTCTGGCTCATCAGGGCAATTATAGGAATGATCTGCGGACTCCGTGGGGGGATTTCTTAAATTATCTTCAACCGAAGAGAGATCCTTCTTTGCATACTGTGAATGGGGAATTGAGATGAGATTCTGGGTGATTTGAATATGACATGAGCGCGATTGATTGGGACCCTATGGATTGACATGGCACATTGTTTGCGCAAGAGAGGACGTTTCCTTTTCAGCAGAATAGGAAGTGATTTATTTGGGCAGAAAATTAAGAACGACACTATTGAGTCGTCTTCTTGATCTCTCCTCCTCGTCAAATCGTCAAAATTCCGGCAATCGGTCGGTGGTCCATCGAACAATGCCTATTCGCGAGAAGAGACTCCCGGGCCATCATAAATCCGTGGACTCCCATAAAGCAAAAATTTCAATATTACGAAAATATGACTTTCGTTATCTCGCCAGATTGAGAGATCCCAAAGAGAGTATCGAGTGATGGATGCAGAGTCTGACCAACTGATGATTAATATATTATTCATAAGTATTTTCCGGCGGTCTTGCGACATTGACATTGAAGCGAGGAGCGCCGGCATTAGTCAAATGAGCTGCTCTGGATGGACTCCTTATATCATAACAAGAGTTCAGGGATGAAGAACCATCGAAAATATTCACTGATTGGACGATATTTATGCATCCTCTATTTGATTAAGACATTGTGTCTCAGTGCAACGGCCACTTTTTAACCTCAGCAACTTCATACAATATTTATTTTTCAACTTATCATATTTTTATGCTGCTCGTCTCTTTTTTGCCATTGACATTCAAGTATGATGGCATTTATGTGACTCGGTCGATGGAGAAATTTACGTTCAGGAAATATAGCGTGAGTAACTGAATAACAATTTTTTCTCTTTGCAAACCGGTAAGTAATAGGCGTTGCTGGTCAACCGGGTAGTGTCCTTTTTCTATATATGCTAAAATTTTATACATAGGCATAATATTATTTATTTAAATGTTGTCAATGTGGTTCTCGTCTCATTCACATGACTGGACACCTCTTCTGTTCACTCTTTGTGCTTCTCTCTCACAACTAATCGGACAATCCTTTCGCTTCGAAGCCTTCTTATCTCCTCTCTCTGGGGCCTCTGTCCGAGATATGCTACCAGAAAAGAGTTCTTTGTGGATGCGGCTCAGGGAAAAAATGAAGAGGATTCCCTAATGCTGCGAAGATGATCCTCAATAAGCTGACAGACTCAAGTATCCACAACACAGGGAGAAAAATAATTCAAAATGGGAAATTATCGTGAATGAAGACGTGAGAAAAAAAGTGGTCTCTTAAAAGTAAAAGTTTTATCGAATTATTCTTTTCCATCTCATTTCACATCATTTTTTTTCGCGTCGCGCTTATTGAGTTAAATTTCTTTTAGTCTTTTTACCGTCTTTCGCCTCTCTTTGGCTCGATCGTTTCAATTCTTTTCTCTTCTTCTTTTTTTTTGTTGGCGAGATGTGAAAGATTAAGCCATATAAATTTCATATTTCTCCAACTGTGTGACTTTCCTAGCCACAAAAATGTCAGATTATTTGTATTCTTGCTTCATTGGAGACATTGATCGTGGTCATTGGGACGAAGGACATTTCTCCATCGATTTCTTTTGTCTGCTGGCTGGGTTATTCGCTGGAAAAGGGACAAATATTTCTGAATATAGCCAGTCAAGCGAGAGTTATGACAAAAAGTTCTTCTTATATCCTCATTGATGACTTGAATCGATGGAACAAAAAAAGCGCCCTCGAGGTCGTCCTTGATCTTTAACAGTCAAGTTTCCCGATAACCCGCATAAAAGGCACATTGATTGCTTTAGCAGAATAAGAATTGAGACTTCTTTTTTATCATTCATATGATTCTATTGTAGAGTCACCCAGCGAGTGAAAAACACTGGCCAACCTGAAAGCCCCTTCATCGTTCGTGGGTAATTTCAAAAATTTAAATGGTTAGCATTTTAATAAATTCAACACACCTGCCCTGACAGAAATTGCGTGTTTAATAAATTCATAATGTGAGCAATACGAGAGTCACTCTTTTCGATATGCACGCTCGTCACTATATATAACATTAATTGTATTAAAAAACATTCGAACCTAATGAACTGTCACATTTGATGAAAAACCCTCCCGCGAGTTCTCTCTCCCAGTGATGAATTGCTCGGTGGAAGTTAGGAGGATGTGGATATGAGAAAAACTTGCACAATTCCCCCAGTAACATCATTAGATTATTGATTTTGGAGCACAGAGTCCAGTTAATTAAATTAATGACATATTTTCACATTAAATAACATGCTTTCAGCATTATTATTTACCATCCTCGCAATGCTTCATACAATGTGCCAATTTAAATAAAAGCTGAAGAGAGGTTGTGACACTTTGCAAAATACTTTCTCGTACATTTTATTTAGTATGTAAACAATATTCGATTAAAATAAAAAATACAGTAACTTCAAATATTGATGCATTTGTTTTAAATATTTTGAGAATAATAGTTTTAACCCTTTGAGGACAGCAACGTTGTGGGCCATCGCAGAGTGGATCAGTGTTATTATTCCTTGTATTAGGACTAAAATAAGACCTCGTAGATTTACGGATTTTTTTTTAAATTGGTTAAAATTACAGAAAAACCATGGGTCAAATATGACCCAAGTGTCGCTAAGGGTGTCATATCCTCAAATTTTTCACTATTCAGGTTGTCGAATTTTCCGGGGTTTTTCACGGTTTCCCGTGATTGACACAATTTCTAGAGGAATATGAAGTAAACACTAGCTGATAATTTGGACATTTAGGACAATAGGAAGGGAAAAAAATTGCTTCCCGGACTTCCGGACGTCAGATGATTGGAGGGTATCGCGAGATGGAAGCACTCAGTAGCCGTGCAAATGCTTTTCCTGGCTGAATTCTTGTCCAGGAATGTCACAGAGAAGCTCACCAAGTCCAGTAGACTCTGGAAGTTCAAGTCCACTGAGCTCCATGGGTTCAGGGGGTTCACCTTCCCCGAACACCATGACCAAGTGGGAAGACTTCTTTCTGGCGACCTCTCCAAGCACAATTCAAGGCTCCTTGGGGTCGCTATTCAACAGATTTACCAGTCACAGATCAGTCGCACAGACACTAGTCACAGAAATTACAAAATAACACTCGTTGCCAGGAAGTAAACAAATGACATTTCATCACTTTTGACAACCTTAGCGACATTTGGTTCATATTTGACCCATGAGATATAGACAAGTTTCCTGGAAAACTCGCGCATTATTAATTTTTCTTTCTTGGCAAATTATTATCAAAAGATAGTCTATTCAACGACCCCAAAGCAATTTTGGGCAAAAATATTGTAAGTGGCCAAAAAATGCCGATATGTTTATGCAAGCAAAATTTTGAAAATTCTCAATTTTCAAACCTAAATATAATTTTCCAAGGATGTCGGGAAACCAAACTATATTTTTCCCTGAATGGTACATCTTTCTAATCTTCAAAAATGTGCATGTGAGAAAAAACAAACAATGGGAAATAACGGAAAAAATTGATTTCTCTATGGGTCATATATGACCCCACTATACTCAAAGTGTTAAGCAAGGTCCACAAATCAATAAACGAAAAATTACTTTGTTAAGCTTTGAAAGCTTAAATTTTGCTTAAAGCTAAGACTGACTTTAAGCTTGAACATATATATATTAAAGTTTAAAGCTAGCTCGAAACTTAAGGCTGTTTTAAGCTGACTTAAAGTTCAAAGCTGGCTTAAAGTTTTAAGCGAACTTAAGCCTGTCCTAAAATTTAAGTCTGGCTCAAGGTTTGGCTTAAAACCAAAGACTGATATTAAGCTTGAAGTTAACTTAAAGCTTAAAGCATCAAGTTAAAGCTTCGTTTAACCCACACAGATTTAGTCAGTTGGATGAAGTTAAATGACTGAAATTTCCTTAGGGTACAATTGCATTTGTTCATACATATTTCAGTAATATTGGTTAGCAGGGTGGAATTACCACTAGTGGCCAACCACTGAGTTATCTGATTTATATGGTATTGATTTGACTGGTCCTCCAAGAATGTTAATTAAT
>CAKKOB020000161.1:58814-82831 GCA_918844115.2 Phlebotomus perniciosus | reverse complement strand
CTCCTCAATTTTGGGAAATCTCCGAAAAATCATCGGTTTACATTTTGTTGAATAATTCATTTCAAAAACTACTGCTACATACATTCCACTCCTGAGCCACCACAGCCATCAGAGGAAGTGCACTTTGCCACATCAAACTCTTCCTTAGATCCCCAGGATTGCTGCACAACTAGTAAAACTCACGGAAAACCACTTAAACCGATGATGCACCCTGAAAAGCTGCACCGACTTATCGGATATGGATGGATCCATTGGGAAATATCGTGGAACTTTTTGCCATCCTGACGTCAATGGTATTTGAGGGGGGTGAAAGTTTCCCAGGAGGGTTAAAGTGCCATAGCGAAATTACAATTGGGTGAAATTTATGAAAATGAATGACAATAGCTGTGGAAAGCCACACCGACAACTCCAATGTTGGAATTATATCTGCGAGGAGGGATTAATTGGATTTGCTTTATGGCTCTGTGGTCAGTTCTCATATTACGCCCTGTAATCTGTGTGGCCACCCCCTATCCGAAAAACATGGAGTGATGGAAAAAGCAGGGATGGGCGAATGAAATGGTCATTTGGTATCATAATTTCTTGACCACATTATTTACTTGTGCTTCCCCGAAATTCACCACACAATCGTATTTTTTTCTGAGGGAGAGCTTTTACCCGCAAGATGATTCCATCATGGCTTAAGCACAAGAGAGCGACCATAAAATAGGCAGAAAATTTCCTAAGAGGCAGATAAATAGAACCTAAAGGTGTTGAATGAATGGATTCACCTTCTTGAAGGACGATATTTTTAAACACAAGTGCACAGCGTTGTTCCCCCAGCATTAAAATTTGTAGCTCGCCCATAATCTTAGAAATTGCAATCATTACTGTGAATAATACAAAAGTGATGGCCAATGAGGAGGAGAAAGGTGATGAGGCGGACTCACCAGAGAATTTTGATGGTATTAACATAATATTATGACTTTACATAGCCACCCCAGAGGTGTAGTATTAGATGGGGCTTTTAGGAAAAGTGAAAAAGCTCCCATGGAGAAAAAGCCAGCGACAAATGTGCTCAACACGCACCTTTTTGCACGTCATTTGTTCCACCATCAGCTCCAAACTCATTTCTTGGGGTTAATTATGTCACACAGTTTGAACATTAGACAACTCCCTAAAACACCGGACAATAGGGATTCATTTAGGGGTTGAAAATTTCACAACTTTGCATATATCAATTAAAAATTTATACAAAGAAATTCATCATATTTAAGCCCAAAATGAACAGTCGTCTCTTTGAGTCTTAACATAAATTTTCTAGAACCACCATATTCAGTCTGCTAATCATTATCCCTTTAAATATCCTGTCAAGCTTAAATGAGATTTTTTTTATCCCTGTCCCCTTAGTCAGCGAGAACATAGAAAAGCTCCCAAAATATTATCTTGCTCAAAGAGCAAAAAATTCACTTTTGCCTCGAAAGCCATAAAAAATTTTCTATACGATTTACGGGTTATTGCACGAAAAATCCTCTTCATTTTTCAATTATGCAAGTGAGCTTCTACAAGCTTAAGGCACTCAGAAGAGAAAAATGTCTCAGAAACATTAATACCGAACAATAATGTCTGTTTATTCGCCATTGAGAAGCTTCTGTGTCTTCCTCTGCAATTTCCCGCGCAAAGTGGGTGGGTGAGACAATGGGTGAATGAATTTTAATGCTGCTGTCTGTTGACAAACAGACAATTATGAAAATTGATCACAATCCTCAACAATGGATCAATTTCACAGACGAAAATCTTATAAACCCTCGTTCGACCAAGTGATTGAGTCTTGAGCGAAAATCGTGTTGTGAAGAAATTCGTGTCTCAAGATAATTCCATTGACTTTTTCCTCTCAGTTGCACAAGATGTTGCATAAAACAATCGATACAATCACTTACAATATCAGAGAATATTAACGTTATTATCCACCATCATTTTTTTCGCTATATGGCTTTGACAAAAATCTTCGAGGTGCGATTGTGGATGGTTAAAAGTCGACGGAAATTGAGTCATCAATCAGAGAAACAATTAAATTGAATCCATTTCATGGTGCTTTGTCTTCGTCTTTTTCTTCGTAAAACATTGTTTTGTTATTTATGATTCTGGGGTACAGATTAGGTATGGGAGGACAGAGGAGAAGAAAATGTTATTTGTAAGTACAACAAAAACATGAAAAACACTCACAATTTCGTCAAAGTGGTTCGGCTCCTTCATACCATGACGCGATCCCCTGGAAAGAGAAGATGAAAAATATGTGTTAAATGTTTATTTTTCAGCACTTTGCTCCACCAACAACATAATAATCAATTAACTCCTTCGGAAAGTCACATAAGTCAATCATAAAAATGTCTTTTCGCGCCAATTCGTGATTCTATGCTGATTCTCAGAATATTTTATGCTGTCCCCCCTTAATCACTGGGTTGTGAGCATTAGACACTTCTGTGTAAACTTATAGGATTGATGAAGAGTGGAGAGAAAAAATCCGAATCCATTAATCATATTGAGAATCTAAGGCCAGTAATTAAAGTTGTTAATAGTGACCTTCCCTGGGCATTGCTTTAATGACATCAAATGTGGTAAACATTTGAATGGCTCATCAATTTTCGTAATATTGTCTATTGTAAATCACTTGTGTGAAATGCCCAAAAATCCACAACTCAGCCCATCAGGATGATAAATATTCCCACAAAAATCGCTATTGCATCTGGGATGTCGCAATAAAAATTGCGTGAGAGATGAAAATGT
Organism: Phlebotomus perniciosus; assembly: GCA_918844115.2. Classification (NCBI taxonomy): domain Eukaryota; kingdom Metazoa; phylum Arthropoda; class Insecta; order Diptera; family Psychodidae; genus Phlebotomus; species Phlebotomus perniciosus. The sequence continues at coordinate 80,065 of CAKKOB020000161.1, read as the reverse complement.
TTACACGGCAATCACTGTCAACAATGAGTGGCGTCAAAAATGGACACATGCCTTTTGGTCGCCTCATGTGGGCCCTCATTAAAAGTTTTCGCTGAAGGAGCGCAACTGATTTACAAATTGTTTTGCCTCGTTCGGAAAGTGCCATCAAAAAAGCAAAGGCAAAAAAATGGATAGGAGGGGGGGGGGCTTGAGGGGGGCGCAAAAAGTGAGGGGCCACACCAGAACGAGTGAGACCCATAAAGTTTTAATCGGTTTCTCGCATTTCCCTCACTCTTGGGCAAATTGCTGGCAAAATTGTGCTGTTGGACATGGCAAAAACAGCCAGGTCTCGTTGACCGGAAAAGGCAGTCAATTGAATGATTTTCTGATATATGAGAGAGACCCTCGGCAAATGATTCAATAATTACCAAATAGAGTCAATGGTGGCAAAAAATGGGAGAAGAAACACCAAAGAAGTTTATCTGTTGCGCAACACAATTGACTTCTTTCGTGTTTTGCCCAATCTGTCCTTTTTTTCAGCGGCAAAATCACACTGATAATTGCTCAATTATCTCGACAATAAGTGAAGCCCATATAGCAAGGAGGACCACCTCGTGAATCACCAAGGAGGGTCAGAGGTGAGAGTCGCTCCGGCTGGTGAGACTATCACCTGAGCCGCGATTGCGGAAGATTGAAAATTAAATACAACGATTTTTTCTCAACTCCAGAGAGTTTCACTGATTTTAATTTAACTCCATCTGTTAAAGATTGTGTTGAGCAATACAAAATGCAAGCTTCACCCAGACTAAATTAGGCTTCTCTCGTTTTCACTGAATGATACATTATTAAACGTGTTTACTCCAATTTGCCTTTAATTGTCGAATTGCATAAGATTTTTCATTATAAAAATTGTAAACTATTCACCTTTATTATTCCCAACGAACTTTTACTTTTATAATAGTTCCTCATGGTGATTTGTTGTTCCATTTGAACACTTTTTTGTGTGTGAAAATTCACCATTTCACTCAATTGAATTTGCTGAAAATTCATCAAAACAATTTTAACCGCCCAATTAATTTGCGTTCTTCATTATACACATTATTTATGGCTCATTAGATGATTTCCATAAAAAAATATTTCAACAATTTTCTCTCAATTCTAAAAAAAAGTAAAAAAAGATAAATTTCCACGTAAAGCGAGAACACTCACTGTGAATGCATTGGATTTCAATTTGATGAGAGAAACCCGCACCAAGTTTAAAAGTTTTAAAAGCATCTTCGCTTAATCAAATATTCTGGTAATTCATTAAAAGACCATCTGAGAATTTAATGCGTTATTCATTGTAAATTAATTCAAGTTGAGATAAATAAATCTCACGTCGCCACTCTAAAAGCCCCAGACTCTCGCCGCCGCCGTGAAACTCGGTGACTCTCATCTTATTAGATCTTTTTTCTTGGTGTCGTGAAAATAGCAAAAGTTGAGAAAATTCCATTGTTCTCAGCAGCTTCTACATGAAATTATATCCGCCTCTTTTCATCTCCACCCCCAAAAACCCACAAAAATTATCTTTATAAAATTACAAGGATAATTTTTGGACAAATCGCAAGTGTCTCTAGACATTTCCACAGATTATCGTAGGACTAGATTGGATTATATTGCAAATTCAATAATAAAGGTGTTTAAAGATTTGTAAAGAGTTCTTCAGACACAATTTGTGTTTTCAGAAATCAAAGTCATATATTTTATTCGTTAAAATTGATATTTACAAAAAAAGCGTAAAACTGCGTATTTCCTAACCTCTGCATCTACAATAAATCTCTATATCATAACTCAATTCAACACTTTATCACACTATTGATAATGCAAGGGCTTGACCTGTTGCATCAGATACTCTTACAGGCTTAGAATTAAAACTAGATAATTTATATATTGCGTGATATGTCCAAGGACACGTCACAAGACTCTCTCACACCTTGTCCAAAGATGACGACAGAAGCTTTCATGGGTCTCTCTAATCTCCACCTCCTCAACCCTCCATGAGATTTCTGGGGACGCAATAGATTTTATTTATTTCGTGGCGCACTCAAATAGCCACAAGAACAAGCGATAAAGCAGGAAATAAATAAAATGTATTAGTGTTAAGAAATTGCCAGAGACTCTGTGTGTGGGAATTTTTGGATAAAAAAGCAATTTGTAATGAATAGTAAATTTTCAAATGGGAAGTCATTAGAGGAATTATTCTGAGGCACACAAAAGTGTTGTGGAAGAATTCATGGTCTTTTTTTTCTCCTACTCACCTCTTCTTCAACACCGAAGAAGGTCAAATGAATACAAAATATACGTTGAGGCATTTAATGGGGATCATCCCAAGAGAAATTTCATTCTTGACGCGTTTTTTTTTTCATTCCATCTCTTGCAAATTCTGCCTCGAGAGAGTGTCAGGAAGCCGGCCAAGATCGCGATCGCGCTATGTTGAAAATGTTGATCTCGATTGCATTTCGCGGTGAGGATTTTGTGTGGAGAGAGAGAAGGAGGAGGTAGAAACAGCTGCAGAGTGGATTAACCCATTAGTTTGAACTCAAAAGTTCAAAATTTTTTAACTTTCGGTTTTTAGGAGATATTAAAAAAAAAACAACGATATATTAAATTAGTTTTTTAAAATAGTATTACATTAGCAATAAAAGTGAATTTGTGAAAGAATTTGAAAGAGAGAAAGAAAATATGTTTCCGCTCATAATTTTCCGGACTTCCGGGAGCGAATAATTTCGCGAAATCACTTTCAAAAGACGCCTAAATTAGTTTTGGCGCCAAATTTTTCGAATTTTCAAAATGCAACCTGGTTTAGTCAGAAGGTTTAAAATGCCTGAAATCTTTAATGAAATGTAGAATCTTAAACAGTTATCCGAAAGAAATCAAACAAAACTTCGCTCACTATGGGTTAAATCTACGCTTAGGAGGAAATTCTATTGATCCACGATGGACGCGCTTTTGTGGGCTTAACGGTATAGCCTCAGTGTGTCTGCCACGGTAGTTTTCGGGTGATTTTCTGAATCAGATTCCATCAAGCTCAAGAGAACTTTCATGTTCAACGTGAGAATCCCCAGCGAAATCATAATATTTGACGATGCACGGGTAATTTGTGGAGATTTCCTGTGATCTTCCACTCATCTTGGGGAGTCTCGGATCGTCGCGCGATCATCCTCGAGTTTCTCTCTTTGTCGCCACTTTCGTATCCAAGGAATTTCGAATTGATTTTTTATTCCTCTTCTTCTATTTCTTTTTCACATAATCTTCAAGGTCTCCTCTCTTTTCCATCCATCGCCCTTCCAACACCAGCCTCCGATCTTCGCTGGTGTATGTTGAATTCTGACTTTCAACATTTTTTTCTTGTTGTTCTTCTTCTTCTTTTCAAAAAGCGTACAAGTGTCTGCGATGGGGATTTTGTTAAAAGGGCAACTCTCGCTCTCTGTACCCGATTTTTCAATATAACATGCCGCGCACCATTGCCTTGGATGAAGAAATCTTCCAAATGCCAAGAAGATCGAGTGAATTGGTGAAAAAATATCGGCAGGAATCCAAAAAGTCAACATAATACTGATCATCTCAAATGAAGAAGTTTTGTGGTTTCGGCACTCAAAGTGCGCACCCCATCCCTTTTGACCGCAAAACGCTGAATGTATATAATTCACTACATATACCTTTAATTGAGGCTGTGCAATCATCAAGTAATTTCTATGGGATCTCTCCGGTGATGTCGTTCATAACATCATCAAAGAGAGACTCTTGCCGCCGCACTAAAATGCACACAGAGCAAGATTAAATTAAAATGATGATGACGATGCTTCTTCCTCTCGGAATCTCGGGCCAAGATCACTCAAGAGTGGGGCATGGAGATCAGTTGGAGGGAATCATTTTTCGCCTTTGCCATCTTCCGCACAATTCTAGAGCGCTCAATTAGCTCTCCAATGATCCTCACCAGATCACACTCGGATAACACTGAGTGGTGGATCTACGAGCGTCTCATCCCAGAAGGGGAAAAGAAATCACAGTTCTTGTTGCATCAAATTATTGGATAGTTTGCCAAGTCAACTGAAAAACGTGATCGTAAGTGGAAACTTTCAATTAAACAATGATTTATTGTTAAGACATACACACAGTTTTTTTTCTACCTATCCAGGAAACCTTGCCATGAACCTCGATCATGAAAAGTTTATTTTTTTGCGCGCGCACATTTCTATCCCAGGGTGTTTGTCCATGTAACCTCTATGGAGGTTGAATGGAAAAGTTTTGCGTGTCAAAAGAATGAGAAGACAAACTTTTTGGCATCTAGACATTGAGAAAATGTGCGAATTTCTCACATTTAGCATAAATGAACTCCCATTCGTGGATGCCGTGAAGCAAAGATAATTTATAAGTATAGGTCTATAGAAAAAGTGTGAAAATTACTTTAATTTTCGCTCAGATAATTTTTTGTTAGTTTATTTTTTACATCTTATGATCATAAACACTCAATCCAGCGAATGGAATTTTCTGGATTATGGGGGAATTTTGTGTCTTTTTGTTGGCGTGTCTTATAGTCTTTTGTATGGAAACCACTCAATTCACACTCAGCATAATTCTCCATGGACTCTCCATCCTCAAGATCACTTTTCGAGAGAAGCGATATTTCCACCATGATTCCTCAATCCCATGAATTATTCATCGGCTTGACCGAAAAACTCTTAAATTGACTTAACCTTGGAGGATTTTTTTTTCACCACATGAATTCTTCCGCCTGGGATATGCTTTCGGAGGAAGAGACCAGGAGGTATAAAAAAACTATGTTAATTGCTTGTAAGATAGTGAAAAATTCCACTGGGTCACACTTTTATGCCTCACCATTCATACACTCAAAGGAATTTTAGGTCAAAAAATTCACTGAGAAAAAAACTGAATCTTGAAAATACTAAAAACAAATATTCTTTGGGTAGATTATACTATCTTATTAATTTTAATTATTAAGAATTATTAAACAAAAAAAATGACTGATAGATTTCAGTCTCTTATTATTCAGTTAAAAATTCAAATGTCTAAGATTAATTTTTAAAACGAAAAATCTTAAATAACACACAAAAATCTCTCAGTTGAGCAACAAATCCTATTCCTCTGAGTGTATTCATCTCGACAGGGTTAGGAAACATTCTTCCCTTGTCTTCTTTGATCCTCATTTTGTTCAACATGTGATCATTGTGTGGAACGTGATTTTTTCCACGGGACGATCAGCTACTAAATTACGCTGGGATGTTAAGCAAATAACTTACGTGATTGAGTTAATTAAAGTGAGGATTTTTTATCGTGTCTGTGAGAGCAAATAAAAATGGGCACAAGGGACAAGATCCCTGCCACTCACCAATGTCATGTTAAGAAAATATTCCACACGACGTTCAACTCACCATGCAAAATAGTTTTCGAAGAAGCAAAAGAAGCAACAAAAGCCTGTAAAAAAATGTGCCGAGTATTGTTGGAAGTTATTTGAATAGGAGCTTAGGCGATTGTGAGTGGTTCTCCTCCATAGAGGCACTGCTCTCCAGCCACACTATCTCAATGGAATTTTCGTTCGAGCGTGTTTGGAGTTGGCTTTTTTGTCGTCTTGAATATATCTCTCCTAGCACTTTTGTGTCTCTAAGATCATTAATTTGGCGCCAAATTACTCATTGCGGGCGTCTTGCGTGCCACAAACACCACGAACTCCCAACTTTTCATGGTCAAACACGAGAATGCGTGAGGTTTTAGGTAGGGATTTTTTTTTCTTCTCCTCGGACCCACAGAATTGGCCCCACGGCGTGATCGGAATCTCCCCCTTTTCGCGATTGCGCACCCAAAAGTCACGATAATGGCGCAACTCCTTGCACACAATGTTGCATCGCGAGACACCCAAAAAAGGTGACCGGCGACAAATTTGGTGCTTTTCAGCCAAATCAATGCTGAAATCAATGAGATCAACTTTTTTCCCGCCTCAATCGCGGCTCTTTATCATTTTTCACGTGCGAGGTGAAATCTCGGCTGAACAAGATTTCCGCGGAATCCGGTTTTCTGACTCGATGGCGATTGCGAGATGAAAATTGAATTCTTTTCTCAGAATTTCTCTTTCGAGGGTCTCTGGGTTGGGGCAAAAAGACAGAAATAAAAAAAAAACTGGAATGCCCCAGCTTATAATTTGGTTCCGCAGCATTATTTCCATTATTTTTTACCCTCAAATTCGTCACACAAATATCAATTTCCTTTCCAAAGCAGCGCCAAATATGTCGGGTAATTGCGGTGCGTGAAAAATTACTCTCACTTCCTCGAGCTTTGTGAAAAAATACGGCTTCCAATAGCACTTTTTCGCGATCGCTTTATGAACTATGTAGGGCGCCAAGAAATATGTTATAACCACATTTAATTACAGATTAGCTATTCGTGAAACTTCTCATGAGTTTTTATGCATTTGCTATTCAAATTTATAGCGATCTTTTTCAGAGATAAATAACATATTTATGGGAGAAGTTTTACAGCAGCTATAATACATTTGGAAGGAATTCTAGAAGAAATACTGCAGTATTTCTACTAGAAAATGTAATAAATTTCTACTAGAAATTGCACTGTATTTCTACTAGAAATTTCGCTGCATTTCTACTAGAAATTGCGCTGCATTTAAATTTGAATTTCAACAGCTGGATTAAGTTTTATATGAATCACCCCTTTTTCAACAATTAACTAAACCACAAGCTGTTGTCGGACATTTCCCCTTTCCCATTGAATTGCTCTTTTCCAATGAATATTTGTGGATATATTTGCCAATCGCCACCCCGTCAGATGCATTTTGCGAAATGAGGCTGAGACCAGTTGGTGATCGTGCATCGAATGACTTGCCCTGGGATTCTCCTGGGAAAATGCTCGCGAGGCTTGAGCGGAAATTGCAAGGCTGTGCGCGTGTTATCTGGCGATCTACCATCGACAAGTTGTCTCTCTGGTATTCTGCTCTCTTGCAGCGGATGTCTCGCTCTGTTTCCCACCCGGTCAATGGTATCACAATGGTGCTGAATGGAGGGTTCACCATATATGCAATTTTCGTCTGCGCTAGGGAAGTTATTTGGAAACCTCTTCTCGCGCTTCAGTGGTCTCGCATCGTGTTTTCCTCATCTAGGTGACTTCTTATAAGCTCCAGTGGATTGCCACCGACCTTGACTTGACCCCTCGACCCCGACATATCCCCCAAAGTGTGGAGTTTGCTATTAAATTGCATTCTACCAGCCAGATCACCGATGCAACTGAAGAGAAGGCTGTAATTCAACGCGCCATGGACGAACCAGTTTATCAAATATCTTCTTCTTTTTGTCACATCGTCGCTTGGAATTCAAGAACCCTCGTTGCTGATTCTTTTCTTGCACAATTTTGCGCTGCGCGCAATTTTTTCCATCCAACATCATCTTCAAGCCGCGCGCTGATCGAGTGTGATCAAATATGATCGATATGAAGGAAATTCTATATCTCAGCAATAAAGCTTGGAGAACTGGAGAACTCTTTGAATTTCCACATGACTGTTCAGACAATGAACAGAGAAAAGCATTGAATTTGAGGTAATTTTGGTTAACCGTGAATTTTTCATGTTTCCCTTGTTTGAAGATCAAGAGAGATTTACCAGAGAAATTTCCAAGGGAATTTCCTTGGTGTTTTCACATTTTTTTGTCTGACAAAAGTGCAATAGTTATATCAATCTAGTGAATTCCTCGCATTTTTTCGCTGAACTTGAATTTTTTTCACCATGATCTTATTTGTGTTTCTCACTAATAAATTTTCTCAAATGGAGGACAACTATTAGATATAAAATATATTTGCAAAAAGAACATTTTGCATTTTCAAAGGGAAAAAAATGAAAAGTTAATGGAAAGAGAAATGAATATAGAATTTAATTTGAGTTTGTGGCTTTGCTAGCAGAATATTGACCTGGCGAGAGCGAAACATTTTCTCGAGAATTCATACATAGACATCTTGAGGCAAGTTTATCTGCAATTCTCCTTTTGTCAGCCAATTGGCAAAAGAAAACCCCCTCGAGTTCGGGATGAAAAATTAAACAGAATGTGTAGACAAGGTTGCTCGGTGATTTTTCATCGAATCCCTGGGCATGTCCTCAAGGCGCATTTCACGTTCTGTCCGCATATGTGAAAAATATCTTCTGCTAATTAGAATGTTCTCTCCCCAAGAACTCGTCCGATTGTCTCTCTTTCCCTCCATGTCGCGCCTTTCTTGGAAATGGAATATTCTTGGCAATTGATTTGAATTTTGCCTTCTCGCATTGAAACTCTCTTTTTCACTGCTCGTGTACATTTGCTCCCAATACCACACGGTAAAAATCGATAAAAGTCCACCAACTGGTTCAGTTTACATAATTAGTTTGACACACGAGAATTATTTAGACGCCGTGCTTGTGAGGGAAAAATCAATCAATCGTCTTTTCTTCCATTTTTCCTTTTTTTTCTCACCACATTCGTATTTATTTTTTCTATATTAACCAAAGCATTCTTGCGTGATCCCGCGATCTTACTGAAAGATCTCTCTGCGGGTTTTATCGGATGGGCGCAATTTTATTGTTTTCATGATCCAATTTTCGTGTCATTAAGTTTTTCAAAATAAATATACAAAATAAAGTGCCAAGGTCCAAATGATCTACTAATTTTCCTTTAGCAAAATAAGCACACTTTTTCCCACGAATCAGACAAAAATTGGACTTCAAAGAGATCTCTCCTTGGATAGCACCGGCAATTAATTCAACTTTATCAACAACCACTTAGGAAATTGGAATAAATAGCTGTGGAAATATTTCACGGAAAATTTCAATTATTTCCCCTCCACATCAACAGCTAACAATTTGCAGTTTTATTGTTTCAAATTTTAAGGGAATGGCCGTCCCTGAACGGTTCCCTTGAACCCTTCGTTAATTGGAATAAAATGTACACAAAAAAAAATAAGTTTTTATTATGGACTGTATCGATAATTATAGAAGCAAATTTATCAAGGGGGAAGATGTGGTCTGAAGCTTAATCGAAGTTTTATAAATTTAAGGTCAGAAATAGTGCTGAATTTACGACAATTTAATTTAAAGTAAAACATATTATAGAATAAATTAGAGCTCTTGGTATATATTTTATTGTGCTTTAGCAATTTGTTAAGAGCTTCTTTAAGATTATAGACTCAAATATTTCGATAAAATGATTTTTTTTTAATAAAAATACACCTTTAGCTTTAAAGCCAGTTTACAGCTTAAAGCCAGCCTTGCATCTTAAGCTAGCCTTAAGCCTAAAACCCGCAGGCTGCTTTAAGCTAACTTAAGCTCGAAGCCTTGATTTAAAGCCAGTTTTCAGATTTAAAGCTTTAAAGCCAGTTTTCAGCTTAAAACCACTCTTCAGCTTAAAGCCAGCCTTACATCTTAAGCTAGTCTTAAGCCTAAAACCCGCCCTTAAGGCTGCTTTAAGCCAACTTAAGCTCAAAGCCTTGATTAAAATTAAAGTAAACCTGCTTTAAGCTAGATTTATGTTTAAAGCTATCCTTATTTAAGTTAGGCTGGCTTTAAGCTTTATGCTTATTCGTAATTAAAAAAATCGTTTCTTCGAAATATTTGCAGGTTAATTGATTGTGTGGATCTACCTTAAGCTTTGCAAATCTTGTGGAGCTTCAAGAGATATTTTGACAATATTTTATTATGTTTCTAGACATAAATATTCGTCAGAGATTTCTTTGATTAAAAATTTTGTGAACTTCTGCAAATTTTCTTTAAAGTATTGAGGAGCTTTCATAGAAAATGAGGAAGTGCTGATAGCAGTGTAACACACATTTGACCCTAATATTTCCCCCTGAAATTTATTAATTTTTCTGTTTTGATTAGTCCATGTCTGTCTATTTTACGATTCCAAAGCAATTCTGAATGAATTAAAATTGCCAAAATATTTGTGTGACCTAAATTTTTAAAATTGTCAATTCATGAGGTTAATTATTTTTCCAAAGAAAGAACTCTAGACTTTCCCACGAATTGTTCTTCTATATAAACAAATGCGAAATTTCCAAATAAATAATTTCCCCCCAATATGGTCCCCAAAGGGTTAATAGTGAGAAGTTTTCTAGGGCCGCAGAAAACGTTTGGCGTCACTTGGCAATCTCTGTGGAAGATATACACCAGCGCAATGTACGCGATAGAGTGATAAGATAAGATCTCCTACAATGTTGGCAAACATCGGGGGAAATGTCTTGATCCCTCTTTCGCGTCTGTGATTCAAAAAATCAACCGATGTTGTCTCTCTCCAGCAAAAGGTGCTCCGCATTCTCGCGATCTACAGCAATTTTTATAAAGTTAAATATGCTGTGTACGACTGGTATTTTATTAAGCGATAAAAATGCCACGATAGTTTCCACATTCCTCCGGATGCCACCAAACCAAGTGGAGAACGTGAGTGAAAAATGCTGGAGGATCTCCAACTGAGTAACTGGGAGAGGAGCGAGGCGGGAGGAAATTGTCACCTCGAAGCCAGGAGAAAATCACCAATTGATTTCTTACCTCGATGGGAGCATCAATTGGATGGCAATTAATGAAGATATTTCACGGTTATATTTGTATAATTTCTCGCGATCGAAATAACGGACGCACGAGGTGTACCTTTTTAAAAAATAACACTGCCTGGCTCGGAAAAATAGAACAAAATACACGCATGTGTGTGAGAGACTCAAAGTGTTTATTAAGTTGGTCACATCATCGTCATCGGAGCCCGCGATCGTGTGAGTTGTTTTGCCATCTCGCTGGCTTCTGGATGGCTCTGCGGGCCATTCCTCTGCGTCGCGATCTTGCATTCGTCTCAACTCCTTGTTCTCAATCGCGACCATCATCTTGATTTATTGGCATACTTAGTTATTATGGTCTTAAATAAATTCACACAGCCATCGTTATCTCTATCGGTCGTTTATGCCATTTTCAATACATAAAAAAGTCAGTGCAAAGAGACTTTGCGCTGTGCTAGAGAAGAGTAGATAATTTGATTCTTTATAAAAATGATTTCGATAAAATTCTAATCACTCACAAAAGGAAGGAATTCGTAAAATCATTTTTATTTGTCTATTTATTGATTCGAAACCGATTCGAAACGATTTAGGTTATGGGCTTCAGCCCTAAAACTTTGAAAAACCTTTAAACGCAATAAATGGATTATAGTATTGCCCTTACGCGATCGAAAGTGCGTGTCAGGGTAATAATGCGAAGCAATATTTTAGACAATCTATTGAAATTCCTCTCGTGAAACAATTATCTCTCATTGCAGCAGCGTGAAGGTATTTTTTTTTCACCACTGAGTGATAACGAAAAAAAGAAAATAAAGAAGATATGATCACAAAGGATCTATAAAACGATATTCAATAAAATCTGTGTACAAAAAGTCAAACTGATATAGCATTGTCTTGGATGAGATAATAAAGGTATATTTGCGGTTTTTTCTTCAGCCACAAGAGAACAATTCACCTTTTCAATTACCAGACAATAAAATCATAATTATCTGTGTAAAGAGGCAAAAAGTTGATCGTCTCTTTTCTGAAAGCATAATCGCCAATCTTGCAACCCTGTGCGTTAAACTTACATTTTCATTATGTTGAAAAAGGTTGAAAATCAAGCATGAAAACAACTTTGTTTAAGAGTTTTACCGCAAACGCTATCAAAACTACAAGGTCACACTCTGTTCTCGGCTGGTTGGGAAAAGAGGTGAGGTCTCGAGGTAAGGAAAACATGATTCCCACCTCCGCTAGGCGATAAAAATTCTTAATCTTTTCAATTAACCTCCTGATAAGCAAATGAAATTGCGAAGAAATCTTCATGAGGAATGTTTAGAGAATGATTATTTCTTTTTATTATTTCATAATATTATCTTGCGTCGTGTGACTCAAATCATGACTAAAGTGTTGACCTTCGCAAAACCTGAAACATTTTTCACGCATTAATTGCCATGATCGTGAAAATGTCACGCAGAACCGGGCATAGGGGAGTGCTTTACCGCGACTTGGTGTGATCTTTCCACCTTCTCAGCATTCTCAGGAGTCACCGAGAGAGAGAGATTCAAGGGGAGGTGAATGAGGTGAAGAAATCACGACTGAGGTGAAAACAGAGAGGGAGAAGAGATCACAGATCGCAACGAGATCAGCACAATTGTTTGCACTTTTTGAATTTATCCCAACGACTTTTTCCGCCCCAAACTCGTTCTCCGCAGCGAGAGCGAGACGAGTGTTTTGTGGAAAGAAATTGGCGAGAAAAAGAGTCTTCCTTACCTCTTCTTAGATGCTGTGGTGTTTGTTTCGTTGCCTGGGAATATACCTTCACCGAGATGTGGACCTGTGTGTGTTCTCTCTAAATCCGTAAATTCTCGCTCTGGCGATCACCAACTATCGCCGTCTCGTTTCACCGTAATCCAATATTGTTTAATTCAAGAGGTATAAGGAAAAAACCTCTGCTTCATACAAAACTCTGTTGGCTTTTCACTTCGAAAAATGCTCTTTTTCGCGCACACCAACACCAACAAGACCACAAGATCGCGCACACTATCAAAAGAATTGGTTCAAGAATCACCACACATAAAACTTTCTTTCGCGGAAAATTCTATTATTGCCTTTTAACTTTCGCGGGAAAATCTCATTTGTTATCCCGCACCTGAGAAACACCTGAAATTGGCGCGAAAGTCCTCGATGGAGGCGCCTAGTGGCCGAGAGATGAAAAATTGGGATCACGATATAAATTCCACACGGAGAAAACACTTAGAATGGGGAGTCAACACGCTCCAATGATTCGGGGAGCAATCACCGTCTCAGGTGTGTGGATGACGTTTTTTTTTTTTTTTGAGAAGCCTCACTCCACACAAACTCCAATGAATCAACATACAACAAATCGATTAATCACTTTTGCACACACGCGAACTCCAAACTGAAATTCCGTCAACACTTTTCATCCAGCCGGGCGGGATTTTCACGCACTTTTCCACCAGATCACATCAAGCTGGTGGCCAGGAAACACTCGCAGCACACCGAGTTGCTCCGTTCGACACACAAAGTCCCAAATAATTCGCTGAGAAAGTCAATTGCACAGCTTTTTCTCGCGCACAACAAACCGTTACGACGGAGTTCGACTTGGCTGTGCTGGCGGCTCCGTGTTCAGTTGGATGGAAGCTAAGAGCGACGCGCATTCTACTCTTGCGCATGGCAGCCATTTCGCGCCAGTGGTGGGGAAGTCTTCCAGGTGTGGAGTGAGACCAACCTGAAAAATTCCACAAGAAACACCAAAACACTGCCGCGCGCAAAGGTAGGGTCGAGCGACATGGCGCTTCGAAAGGCGGAAGCAGGAAGATGATTGAGATCATTCAGATAGCCGGGATTAAAAGAGAGTTTAATATTCAAAAAGATAAAATCTAGGGAAAGCTAGGCTGATCTTACTAGGACAGACGCAAGTAGTGACCAACACAGATTTTTTTAACTCAGCATATGTTTAATAGGTTAATAGGTTTAATAGGTTTAATAGGATCCTAATAGCTAGCGTCAGGGTACAGATAAGAACTGAGTAAACCGAGTTATTCGAAAAAGAATATTTTTGGATTTTTCAAAATGGCGGATAACGTCACCATTGTCTGCGTATCAATAAATATTTTAATTTAACTACTAAGAACGTTTTAGTCACTGAGTCAAATATTTTATCAAAAAGCAAAAAACACCAAATGTGTTTCAGAAAATCAATTTAATAAACAAAATAGTTTACTTTGGTTTAAAAATTACAATATTTAATTATAAAATAAAGCAAATTAACGAAATTAGAATTCGATTATTTTTAGAGCTGGGATAAGCATTATCCCAGCTCTTCTGTAATTATGGAGTATGTATACTTTCTCCTTAAGTTTATAAAAGATTTAACACTTCATTAAAAGATTTTGAAAAAATATGGACACTATAAAATGAATAGAACGTCCTATTAAGGTAAAAGCTTACAAAGTTGATTTTAAGATCAGAAGACTGTAACCGAATAATTTTCAATCTACATGTTCAGGTTCTAACTTGATAAAAAATATAATAGGTTTCCTAAATAAGCTGGTAAACTATGAAAATTTAATTTTTTAGATCAAATTTTGAATTATTAATATTTATTCATTAGGAACGTTCACAGGTCAGTCTATTCAAACCAACATACCTTTAAGACCTACTTTAATAACCCTGAACCCCCTAAACTTATTAACATGTCTATCAAACGTTTTTATATACAAATTACGTATTTTAAAAAAAAACCTAAAATAACTAATTATTAATTGACTGCGATATTTACTGACTTTTTTGAACTTTATTTAGCTAATAGTCCACTCAAGTTCAGACCAAATAACCTTTTCAATAAAAAGACTCACTCAAGCTAATTAAATACATTTCACCTAAAAAGTTCGGACATTCACGTCCAATTGACGAGAATACTAAACTAGTTCCTCGTGCTATACAAATTGAGAGTGTTCTGTAATCCATAAAGTTGATTGAATAAATAATAAGATTGCTCGGAACGCTTGTTTTCATGAAGTTTTCATTTCATCAGAGAGTAGAAAACGTCTCTCTTAAGACTTTTCATCATTTATGCCTCCCACCCAGCGCCTGGGTGGTCCAGGTGGGTCAAGAGTGGTTCAATTCGCAGATGGGATAGTGTTGATGGTGAAAAGGTAGAGTGAGTGAGTTCGACCCTGGAACGCTCTCACCTGTGTGTTTTTCTTCATGAGCGATCCCTCGAGAGTGTGTCTGTGTCCAACACACATTCTCCATCTCACTTACCATGAGCCACTAACACTAATCGCGTTGTTGAGCAATTTCCACTGGGAAAAGTTGATCCATTTTTCTCTGGGAAAATCTCGCGAGAAATCACGGTGGAGGTGCCTGAGTTGGGCCTGGGCGTGGGAAAGTGGGCTGCTGGTGAGATGTTGGGTCTTGGGATGGATCGCGAGGCCAGGGGAACGTTATGAATGAAAAATCGAAATATTGGAGCTCACCAATCGAGTGGATGGAACCTCTTCGCGATGTCTCTTTCGGGATGTTGAGCGTGTGTGAAAGGTTGATTCTGTGTATGGACACACCTGAGGAATTTGGCTATTTTTATACCTGTAAACCTCCTCTCTCTCTCTCTCAAGAGCTCTTTCATGGAAATCCGGAGATTCTCGCGCGGTGATGGTAACGTGAAACAGGTAGAGCGAGTGAAACCCAAGCCAGAAAGGAAACAAATCGACCATCTGAGGGATTCCTGGTCCTATTGCATTGACAAAAGACCTCTTTTTCGTCTCTTTAACTTTTCTTTTCCTCCATCTACCTTTGACTTCCTCTGTATGCGATGTGTGTCAATGTTGATAGAGATCCTGGTATTGACTCAGCGTTTCATGGAATATTCCTTTGCATTCGGGAGTCCGTTGCAATTCAAAATTAACGGCTATATGTGAGCCAACGAGAGACTTTATCATTTATTAATCTCAAACGCCTTAGAGATGTCATTAATTCAATCAAATCACCAACTTTCTCCACTTGCAACCTGAAATCGTGAGGAAAATACCATCGAAATTCTACCTCAAGCTCGAGTGAGTTTGTGCGTGAATAAGGCAAATCCAATTGGGAGATCGAGCCACGAAAAATATACAGTAGCTGTAATTTCTATTGTTGGTCCAGCCATTGTTCTGCTGATTTCTCCAGAGATTCTGATACTCGGAAAGCTCTAAAATCATTCTTTAACCCATCAGTGGCGGAAAAGAATTAATCATTAACGTAAGCTACCAGCAAGATCTAACGGATCCCGGAATTCAAACAGATGTTAATATCTTAACAGATTTTATTTATTCGGAGCCCTTTGGACACATATAGAACCCTTTCATAAAATCGAATTATTTTGAATTTTTTAAAGAGAAAAAGTAGATTTTTTAATCAAGAATAAGTCTTAAGTTAGTCTTAAACTTTAAGCTTTAGGCTAGGCGTAACTTGAGCTGTATTAGAGCTCAAAGCCAGCCTTAAGCTTAAGCTAGTCTTGAGATTTTGGCCAGAATTAAGCCAATCTCAAGCTTTATGCTAGTCTTGATCTTTAGACTATAGCCTTAAATTTTAAGCTATCTTTAAGCTTTATGCTGGAAAATAACAAGCTTTAAGCAAGCATGGATTAAAGTTGAAGCTTCTACTTTAGTCACAAGAGCTGCGATTTATTGTAAAGCATCAAATACTGACTGAGCAAATACGCTTTCTAGTGATTGTCCGATGGAGAAGGCGAAAGAGCCACTTTTCTCCACTTGGCAGAATGGAATGTGGGAGATCACATCGAAGAGTCACTCGGAAGTGCAATCCACTGTGACTATCATTTCCGTTCTATTGTCCAACATTCATCAGGGCTCTGTCCGCTCCTCTTTTTCGACCAAACACCATTTTCAATTCTGTCTGTTCACGCTAGCTCTTTTTTTCTTCTCCCCAATGGCTTTCATCTGTGAATAGGAGAGAAATTCCACACTAATTGCTATATCTTCATAATTCTCCATTCAATTAAATTTCCTACGCGCCCCCCACAGAAAAAAATGTACAAATACCCTTCCCGGCGTAATTATCCAATGCGAGTGAGTGAGATATCGCGCGGGAAAATGGTCGAGCAATGAAAATTTCCACCCTGTAATTTCTCTATTAGGAGTATAGCATAAAAAACATTTTAGTGAATGTAATTCATTATATCGCGTCTGAATTGAGGTCATTTGCGTATCAAAAGTGAATTTATTCACCTATCTTCCTTTTCGGCATGCGTTCTTCCGACTCGTGAGCTTCTCATCACGCGAGGGCAAATCAGGCGCTGAAATTTATGCATTTCTTGGCGCAAGGAGCTCCTTGTAATGGCAGAGAACATTAGGGATAAATTGCATTTGAATTAAGGATCATAAATTTTCCGCCAGTCAGACGTCACTTTTAGCACATGTCGACAGGAAGTGCTCCTTTGGGGGTATGTTTTATTACTTCAACTGGTGGTGAAATCCACAAATGATATTTTTCGAATGGCTGATTTTTGGCAGTATAATTCAAAATGAAAAAAAGTGATGAATTTTATGTAATGTTTATTTTTTTTTTATTCAAAAAGTTTGGCAATTTTAACATTCATCAAAGCTTCCATGTGGGAAATAATTCGCGAATAATTTTATAAAAGCGGAAGTAAGTATTTGGGAATATTTTGAATAGTCTTTAAGTTGAACGAATAATTCAAAAGAAAATTGTTTATTACGGATTATGATCCAAAACTTAGAAATACCTGTAAATTTCACCTAAAATTCCCTTGCTTTTTGATTTCTGTTTGTATTTTTTTTTTCTTTATTAAAGAGCCAGAAAGAAATTGAGCTATATATTTAAAGAATTAATTATAATATTTGTATTTCCATCTTTAAAATTACCGGTTTGTCAACTAAATGATATATAGGGGAAAGTCGGACAATTATCAGAGCAAGTAAATTGACGTTACCAATTTCTTAAAAAAAAAAAAACAAATAAGCAAAAACAAAATTTATTTTGGAAAAATATAATATAAGAATATTCACAGTTTTTCTATTTTTTTTTTCCTAGGCGTTTCATGAACTTTTTAAAATCAGCACTAACTGTCCGACCCTCCCCTATTATTTTTTTTAGAAAATATTTAAGTACTGTTCATACACTCGACCTGTCAAGTACAGCAGTCATGTATAAATATTAAATAATTTATGAGGGGCGAATGAGAAAAATCTCCTCGTTTCGAGGTGAAGCGACAGAAAGTAAGAGAAATATAAAAATATTTGAAAATATGTCATTTCCAATCATTTGTACGAAAAACCATCAAAAAGTAATGAAGTCTCGCACTGACTCGTAAAAAAGTCCTTACGAATGTTCCGAATGTTTAATAAAATTCCCATCATAACTCCTTTACATTTTCCCATTGCAACTTTGTAATGGCATGTTCAAAAATATGTGTTTTATGCACGATGAAAAGCCACAGAGGAATTGGAGGGTCGATTTGTGGGTGATTTGAGTTGAGAGGAAAAATCAAAATTCCTCTCAACATCTGGAATGGAATACCAACCGCAATTTCCTCGACATCCGAACAAGTAAACTTACTCTCTCGAATGTTGATTTATTCACTTGGGCGAGACTCGCACGACTCAGATTCTCGTCCAGGAAGCGTCACGCACGAGTAACTGGAAATTTCACCTTCACTGAGAATCTCTCCCTCAGAGAGATTTTCCTCCCATTCAGAAAAAGTCGAGGAGATGCTGCTTTCCGTTGAATCCAAGGTTGAATCTCTCTCTGACGACACAAAAGACTCTCTCAGTGTTTGAATAAAATCCTCAACATCCGCCTGAATTCTCTCCTCACTCACTCTTCCGGTGGATTTTGTCCGCCTTGAGACCCCCTGTGAGGACTGCCTTACCGGCTCAGCGTTGTCCCTTGGCCTCCGTGGAGCTTTTGGCAACTTTTTCTCCACAAACTTCCGGCGATGACCTTTTTCGTGCGACACATTGTACTTGCCGCACGGACAGCACGAGTAATTAATCTCAATTTGGTGATTACAGCCGTAACATGAGCTCGTCTTGACGCCCTCAACTTTTGCCCACTTTTTCCCAGGATCAGCCTGATTTTCGCCCCCCTCATTGTGCGGTGACAAGTGATTATTTTCCTCCCATTTAGCTGAACCTACAAAGGGGTTTGGGAAAGGAAATTAACGCTCTTTTCTTCCTCCGCCGCAAAAGATTAAAGATGATCTTTAAGGAAATTGCTATCAAATTGTGTTATGGAGAAATGCAAATTTTAATTTAAAGTTTTGTCTTAAATCAAAACTGATTTAATTACTTTTTTTTAAATTACTTAAGTTTTGTAAAGGAAAGTTCAAATTTAAACGGTTTTTTACCTATAAATGTAATTTTTACCTTCCAATGTTTTTTTGTGGAATAAAAAATTTGACTGTAACCACCTTAACATGTTTTAAGCAAATTTCCATTTGAATTTTATGCTTCTACCTTAATCTCATTGCATAACTTTATATGATTTGTGCCCACAAAATTGCTATTCCATTTGAAAATTTGCATAAAAATCCGAGGCTGGAAATTTTTGGAGTGAAAACCTGTTCCACTAAAACTAAAGTGCCATATCGTGTGATCTCTTTACGCAAAAAAAAGTCAATTTAAATTGAAAGAGTAATTAAATGGGTGTGAGCTGTAAAAATCATAAGCAAAAAAATAAATCAATGAAACTCACGCTCTTCTCTATGCGTGGAGAGTCTTCGGTTCCCCGGATCTCCATCTTTGATTGAGTCTTGAGTCACATTCCCCCATTTGGCAATGCCTTGATCCATAGAAAAATCTCTAGGATTATCTTCCTCAATTACCAGATAAGATTCTTTGGGAGAATCCACGCTGGAGCGTGGAATTATCCTCGAATTCACTGTTCGCAGCATTTCCTCGAAAATCTGGTTGAGTTGGTCTTCGCTCTGGGATTCTACTGAATCCTCTGGTACTTTCTCATCTAAATTCTCTGGAGGAGCTTCTGCTTCTGGCAAAGCCCTCTCGTGAGTTTCAGTTTCATTTTCAAGGGGAATATTTAATTTTAAATCACATTCCATATGCTCAGAAGCTGAAGGATTATCTTCTGCCGCATTCTCAGGATCTTCATCAAGGCTTCTGTCCACTGGAGGGGATTCAGTAAACTCATTACTGGGCAAATTGTCACTCACATGCGTTGAGGACGCATCTGCTGACCAATTTGAATTTTTATCACTTGATGATAGTTCACGCTCAAACTCTGCACTGTATTCCTCCTGTTCACGCTCCTCCGCCTCTAGATTCTCCAATAATCTCGTTGGAGCCTCACATTGTTCCTCTTGAGCCTCATCTTCACTCTCCGATGCAGAAATTTCCAGAAATAATACATTTTCCTCTGAATTTTCGAAAACTTCCGTTTGAGTTGCTTTTTGGTTGCATGCAACCAGTTGCGTGGCCTCTTTACGCTTCCCACTGAGAATTTCCCCCCAGGACTCATCAAGAATGACTTTCCCCGTGACAATTTTCGTCATTTTCGTCCCTTCGTCCTGGTGACTCTGTCGGAGAGGAATGAGGGCTTTGCTAGGCTTAAATAGCCAATTTCCTCCACGTTCTCCCATCTGAATCTTCCGCGTGGTTAAATTTTTCGTTCCACGCGCAATTTTTCCCGCCCCTGAGGCACTTACCGGGCGTGTTCTGGAGGGACGTTGCGTGAAAATGTTATGCTGTCGATTTGGCAGATGCTTGAGCCCCGATGAAGCCACTGAACCATAAACTGGTGCACCTGGTGGATTACTGGGACTGTGTGACCCGCTCAGAGAATTGGTCACTCGTTGAATAACATTTTCCGAGCGGTTTAGCAAATCCTTGATGATTTTATCGCGAGCAGAAAACTCATAGCACGGACACGATGGATTTTCCCGAGTGGAGGCGCCTGGTCGTTGGGAATCACTCATTTTCATTGCACTTTTGGGGGTAATTACGGAGGATTTTGAGAGAAAATGTTCCGAGGAGACAGTATTGTACTTCCTCTTGCGATTGCAGAGCAAAACTGAGGGTGAATGAGCGGAAAAAGTGACTAAATGTTGAGGGGAAATTTCAGGTGTTTTTAAAGGGCGAAAAATCTTTTGTAACCTTTTAAATTAATTGTATTAATAATAAAAAAATTTCTTACCTGTAAATTCTTAAATCAAACAATGTAATCTCAAAAACCGATTTAAAAATAATTTATAAAAAAAATAACAATAGAAAACCTGCAGCGGAGACACAACGACTTATCGGAGACACAAAATCCAAAAGGGGTTTCTCAGCCGAGATTGCGAATGAAAGTGCTAGAATCTAATGAAATTTTCTTTATATTTTTTCCACCTTTTTCTGTCCTTTCATTAATCCACTGTTGTTTTAAATCAATATTGTTTAGTACATCGAGTAAAATGCATTTCAAGTGTCTATTTTAACGACATTACTTCTGTTCCATTTCTCTTATTGTTTCTTATAAAGATTTTTTCTCATCATTTTACTTAAATTTTTCACGTTACCTAAAATTGTTTATCAATTAACAAATATATATAATAAATTAGAAAGAATCTCTATCAATGATTGTATCCATTATATTTATGAGTTTCTCTATGAATTATCCATTTAAATATTTATATTTTTTCTTTATTATTCTTTCAAATGTATTAATGATGAATATCATTCCATTCT
>CAKKOB020000161.1:0-58714 GCA_918844115.2 Phlebotomus perniciosus | reverse complement strand
CATTCTCTTTGCTAATTTACTCAATTTCTCATTTAAATATTCTCTTACAAGAACTTCTAAACAAAAGATGGGTAGAAGAGGTTTTTTTCTTGTCTATATATTGTGTAGAAAAGGAAATTTGATTAAAAGAGAGATTTTTCATCTCCTAATTTTCATAACTATATACAAAAATTCACTTCACTTTAAGCTCAAATTGGATGGTCTGTGAAAGGATGTGAGAAAGAGGGTATTTGGATGAGGGAGAAGTAGAATATTTCCTTAGATAATATCCCTAAATCTTACATTACATGTTATTATTTTCATTATGAATTCGTGTATGGCAAATGTTCTCATTTGTAAATGTCCTTGCAAAAGGTGGTGCCGGTATTCAAATTTATTGGGATTTTCTCACATTTTCCGCTGTAAAGTAAACTACAAAATCATATAGAAGACCAAGAGACAGAGAACTAAACCTTTAAAAGTGCTTTTTCAAAAAAAAGGCAGGGAGCGGGAAAATTCACAGAGTTTCAATTCAGGGAATTAATAAAAAGATTCTCCGAAAAAAAAACAGATCCATAAAAAAGAAACATGTTTAAAGTTCATATTTTTCTCTATTTGATGTATTCTGCTTAATGTTTATGTGTTTTTTAAATGTTATTTACATTTTTCTTTCCTCCTAATGCATTTTTTTTTATTTAAATATAAATTATCTTAACTTTGATAAAAATTTTACAAATATTCAGGTTTTTATCTTGCGGAATTAGTGTTGCACCAATTTTAGACTTGTTGTTTTTTTTTATTTTTACTTGCAAAGAACAATTCAAAATAAATGACATAGAAATGTCAAAAAAAGCAAAAATAATTCTCAAAGCGATGTCCATGTTTAGAATTCATCGCTTTTACGCTGGAGATCCATCTTTGCAGACTATTTAGCAAACAGTTTGCAAACTATAAATTAAAAAATATAAATCTGTTTTACTATTTTTTTTATGATTTCACCGTTTAATGTTAGAATTTCTCAATATTAAATGTTATTTGCTCCATTAGATTTACTCTTTTTTTTTAATATTTCCACGTCTCATGACATGATTTTATTTTCTCTCTTTCATCATCCAAATTTAAATCTTAATGATTTGATATACACAATATTTACATTCATGGCGAGTGTTGAGTTCCAATGCGCGATCAATAATTGACAATTAATTCTTTGTTTTCGTCATTATACAAAATTCCTGTGAATTTGGGGTAAAACTTTTTTTCATCTATGGGACTTTTGTCAATGTAATTCTTGTATTTTCTTTGTTTTGTTGTTTTTCTGGTGTCGCTAATACATGAGAATTTCATAAGAAACATGTCAATTAATCGCGCTCAGCTTAATTAATTAAGAACAAAAATTACAATAAATGTATTTTAATATTTTTTCTCTCATTGTTTTTCTCTATTTAAGTGTCAATTAGTTTCACTTTAATTTCTTTTTTTTTAATATTACAAAGAAAAAATTATGTCGATCACCTTTCCCATTTTATTTGCTATTTCTTGGCTTCATCGTTTGAAACGTTTTCATCAATATTCTTTCTGTGTTTATGTGTTAATATTTATTACTTTTTTTTTGCTTTTGCAACGGAAAATCGCTTGAAAATTTGTGTTTGACAAAAAAAAACTGAGAAAATACACGAAATTTTATCGCCATTTAAATTTATCTTTGTTTTTTAATTCATTTACGTTTTATTCCACCTCTTTTTTGCTATTCTTTCTTCGCCTTGGTTATATCGAAAGAGATAAATTTATTAATATTTTTTCTTAATTTCTTTTTACACATTTCTCAAAAAACGCTTTTTCATTTAATTTTTTAAATTTAAATAAAAAAATTCAACTGAATTTAATATCCAAAATGTGAGTGATTAAAAAAATTGTCACAAATTGTTTATCCTGTGTTTTTTTTCTTCAATTCTGATGAAAATGGGTTAATATTGAAAGGAAAAATTTTATTTATTGGTACCATTTTTCTCTAATTATTTTTCCACTATATTTTTATTGAAATATTTCACCATTTACTTCTAAATAACAATTACCGATGATGTTATGTACAACAGCTATATTTCTCAATTATAACTGATGGCGTGTCTGGTCGACGGTGTTGTGGAAAGGGTTAATGAGAAGCCCCTTAATTCGCGCAATCTGCACGAAAAAACCGTTGAAAATAGCGGCAAGGGGCCAATGCAATGAATTTATTACACGTCTAGAACTACAATTCTTCCATATCTCGTCGATATATTGTTTTCTTTTATCAAATATTCAAGTAGTGTTTTTTTCCAATAGTTATAGTTTTGTACAGATATTCACGTTTTCTCATTTTTTTTCACCCCCCTTTAAATTACTTATTCTTCACGTTGTCCTAGGTTCTGGTTTCCATTTTATTTTAGCTCCTCGAAAACTATTTACACAATTTCTCTCTTTTCTCCTTCATTTTCACAATCCATACTTCAAATATTGTTCCTCAATAGTAAATTGTTATTATTCCAATATTACCGTAAAATTACTTTTAAACCCTATTAGAAAGATTTTCCTCCCTCTCTTATCTCACTTTTATTATGTACAAAGAAAAAAGGGGGCCAATGGGAGAGAATCTCAGCATAAAGATTCTCTCTCTTGTCCAACAAATTGTAAAAATTGTATAATATAATATTTTATTTCTTAATAAAGAATTAAATAAATTCCTCTCGTTAAATAGCAAATATAAACTTATTTTGTAGGCGGGAGAGAGTTGTCTAAAAAAAAACTCTCTCCCCCAAATTTGTACAACAAAAAGATATTTTATGGAAAAGTAGATTATTTTGTGGGTCAGGAAAATTGACTTTCTTTCTCTCCCAAGATTTTCACGGGAGAGAGATCAATTTGGGGGACGCATTACCTTGGTAGACGGGAGACTCTTTCTGCCCAATAATTAGGCTGCCTCACGTCAATATCACGTTCAGGGGTCGTTTTTGTGAGGACAATTGCGTCGTTAGAATGCAACTAGACCCCTTCAAAAAAAAGAAAAAAACACGTCACGGCCCCCAAAAGACTCTTAAGCACGCGATGGGGTTTTGCCACTGAAACACTGCGAAGTCACGCAATCTGTCTCTCGAGAGACATAAGAGTGGCTTAGAGTCACTATTTTCGGGTATTTTCCCCGCATTTTTCCTCTTCTTCAACTTAATTAGTTGATTGAAGAAAGGTGTAACAGTGTTGAGGATCTCATCTCATGATTTCCCGCCCAATTTTCCAAGTATTAATTGAAAATTAGACAAACTAGAGACAAATATCATAGATTTTTCATCAATAATTAAAAAAAAAGAAACTCCTTTTCACAATTTCTCCCACTTTCTTTTCATCTTCTTCTTTTGCTAAAATTCAAACTCTGAAAATAGAGCTGTTTATTAAGGATAAGAAAAGTGTTTATCCCTTATCAATTTTATGTATAAGATTGTTATCATAAACTCTTCTATCGTTAATGTATTTTTTCCCACTTTCAAAATCTTTTTTTCTTGTTTTTTCTCAATTCAAAAAATCCGTGACTTCTTCCACACACAAAAAAATGTCTTCACAAATCCTTGCACCCAAAAAAACAGACTTGTGCAGGATTTTTTCCATCATGAAAACACTTTGCGTTCTTGCTCACCGCGCGCGAACTTCCAAAACAAAAAAAAACCTCCTTCAGATCCTCTCCTCCGGATCGCAGACAAATCACCAGCAAACGGTGGCCCAGGATTGAGAAAAACAAAGCCCATTTCACGGAGTCCAAAGGTCATGGCGCCGCGATGGTGAAACATTGGTGGCTCATTCGGAGTTCCACGGTCACAGAGGTAGCCAGATGGTGTGGGACGTCCACGGGATACTCTCGGGGGTGTCTTGAGGTGGAGGACGTAGTTAAGTCTCTCGCTCCTTCTTCACCTTGAGCTCCTCACCCAGAATCGTGGCGATTTCACCCTGCATGAAGGCCCAGGGTATCGTGGAATTGGCCAGAGGGCATTTCTCACCACTCGGACAGTACACTTCCGCACCGGAGCCCTGAAAGTGAAAGCAATTCCGTCCCAGTTAATAGCCATCACGGTAATTGAGGGTAATTGCTTAGAAATTACTTGGCCATAAGCCCAAGATTGCCAGAAAATTGTATTTGGACATATTATACCTATGTTCTTTTACGTAGGTCATTTCTTGGACAGTAAAGTTGGTAAATTAAATTCTCAGTTGATGCATAAGTAAAGTCGCAATTTAATCACAGTCGAGTTCGTTAATTAGAAATTGACAGATTCACTAAAATTCAGCAAGTATTACTTAAAATTTTGAATTGGAAATAATAAGTTTTTAGTTTTCCAATCTAAATGTTAGAATTTTAGTACTGACAGTGTTGGCTGCACTGTTTAGTACTGACTTTGATAGTTTTCCGCCATGTTCTTGTGAAATAAGAAACAGAAGCGTCACGTCTCGCGTGCCTTGTTCTAGAAAATTAAGAAAAGCGCAGGACTAAAATTTTCGCTTAGCTTGAAACTAATAGTGCTGATTTATTATAAACTCTTGCATTTAAATACAGGTGCTTTGCTCTTTTGGAATTTGAGGGAAAGAAAATGTAAGGTGCCGATGTTCTATTGAATCAAAGCCATAAAACTTAGGGAGGAACAGGAAATCCGTATCGCTTTTTCGCCGGATCTTATTCTCACCTAATTTCTCTCTAAAATTAGTGATCAAGGTAATTGTATCTATAGTCTTAAATATAATTTCAAACGCGTCCGAATCGTCATCTTAGAGCAAATACCGAGGATTGGCGGGTAGTTTTGACAGTTCTATCTCAAACAAAAAAAGGAATTTGTCCACGAAAACCGAACACTAATAAATCGTGATTAAAATCAGTGAAAATTCTATGATATATTATAGGATCCAAGAAAGAAGGATTATCGGTTGACTCCAACAAGATCTTCATGTGAATTGATTGAATTGGGGGAGAGATCGCAGATGGAGATATCTCCAAATGTTGGATGGTCCTTCGAGAAAAGAATGAGGTTAAGAACACATTGACACAAATATCCATCTCTGGCAAAATATACCAAATGTACGGCTATCCGGACACTTTCAAACACAACTTCGAAGCTCTGGCAAAAATAACCGTCTCCAAAGTTACAAATAACAGTTTCCACTAAACAATATACTTCAGTGGAAATGTTTGTTTTAAAACCTAACCAATGTAAAGTTCTTGTCCTGAGTCTTGGACAGTCCTGAATAAGAACTAACAAATTGTTTCAACACCAAAAAACTCGTCCAATCAATTTAACTCTCGATGCAATTAAGATTAAATGAAGGTTATTTATCAATTAAAATAATGTGACTTCATTTATTCATCAACTTTCTGAGTAAAATTTATTAAAGATCAAATTGTCCAAAAGTTTCACCTGCTTCCAAAAATGATTAGCTCCCGAAGATTGACACCCCAGATTAAGCGAAAGACGTTCGCAAATTCTTCCCCCAAAATTGAAAGGGTCCCCAATAAAGGTCGATGAACTTTGGTCTTAGACTCACCTGTCGCTTTATGCTCTCACGACTGCAGGGGAAGCAGAATTTGTGGTGATTGACAGATGGGCACTGGACAAAGTGCGTGTCCTCGAGTCTCTCCTGGCACAATGTGCACTTAAGGGTGGGATTGTTGGAGTTGCTGCCAGGAGCACTGCCTGGACCCGCTGTGTTGCCTGAAGACGGCACCGTAGCACCAGTACCATCCACCGCTGGTGGCACTCCACTGCCCGTGACCGGATTAGCTCCAGCCACTCCGGGCGCCACAGCCTGTCCCGGACCCGCCACACCGCTCGGCGCCGGACCGTTGCCAATGCCCGAGCTCGCTTGCGCCTCCGTTGACGTCACTGTCGTGCTGGACACATGTCTGGATCCTGACGAACGTCGTCCCGACGTTGATCCTGCACAAACGAAGGGGACACCCATGTAATAAAAATGCTTCGCCCCAATTCCAAAAACAAATCATATCAAAAGACTTCCATCGACAGAGAGATTAAAGTTTTGTTAGAAACAGAAAACATAAAAAGAGACAAAAAAAACATCCCGAAATATCCCAGAAAAAAGCCGAATCATCGGAGATCTTCACTTTCTCTCTCAACGCTCTCTGTGACAGAAATCCTCCCGTTTTTTTTTTAATGAGAAGCAGAGACCAGATGAAGGCGCCAAAGTACCTGAACTGTTGGGCGAATGCTGACTTCCCCTCGATGCGGATCTGGGTGGCGGAGGTCCTGGCGGACTTGGACCGCTCCTCGGACTTCCGGGCGGCAATGTCTCTGTAATAGACATCAGATTAGCCATCGGACTTTGCAATGGTGGTACTGGAGGTGCTGGAGGCGTTGAATCTCCCAGCGACACTTGTGGTAGTGGCATGGATGTTGGATAGACTACAAATCAAGAAAAAATTAGATTTCACTGTAATTTGTCTATTTATTCATCTCTAATCGATTGGGATTTTTTTCTTTGCAACAAAATTAGCCATGAGGATGTTCTCTGATTCATCTTAGCAGAAATGAGTAATTTTCAAAAAGACAGTAACCGCCAGTAACCTATTCTGGTTAGCAGATTTCTTTTAACATCCAAGTCTCCAAAGAGCAGACACTTGAAATGTCTCCAGGTTGATAAGCTTATTAAATTCCTCCAAAATCAAACAATGGCGACGAGAGAGCGACTCATTCATTTCTGCCACGAAGAGAGTTTTGAAAGGAGTGACGGCAACACAAATGCGTTACGATAATGTGTAGGCGTATATGAATGAGATAAAAGCTAAATGAAAGAAAATTGAATGTGGTGGCGAGACATTGACAACATCTTAACGAGATGAAGGTGCGATACCGATGAAGGATGGTTGAAACCGTCAACTGATATGGGCGATGTTTCTATATTTAAATTGTCTGATAACAACAGCTAAAACCACACAAATTGCACACACATCGTGTGCGCCTTATTTTCATTTATTTGTGCCATCTTATCGCAGTCTCCCCGATAAGCGTGCTAAAAATTCATCAACATTTTTATTATCAATGTGAAACGGAACAGAAAACTGGAAAGATAATGCCATTAATTTTCTTCCACCACTTTGACAAATTTCCGTCTTTCTACCGACAACTCAAATTGTCTCACACTTGGCACTGCTCCAAATTCATTTACAAGAAATTTACTGCTATGTCCACACGGCAGTTTTTTCATAATTGTCCTGACAGTGAGAATAAGATGTTCCAAATGACATTATTCACAGAATATGTAATGACAATCTGTGCGAACGACCAAAAAGATCTTTCAGAATTGAAAAAAATTAACACAATTCTCTGCGAGCAGCAAATGAGAATTCATCAACTTTTAATACCGTTTTAAATTTCCTTTTCATGGCGAGAGAAACGAGAAAGAAGAAATCAGCAATTTTGCAATGGCAGAAACGCGTTTTTGCTTATTATTCCTCCACCCCCAATCCATTGAAATGCTTATCTTGCTTCTGGCCGCCATATTTATCGTCATGTCGTCCATTTATAGCTCTAAAAAGGCAACACATATCGTCACCCATAACCTAACTTATAGACCCCATTAAAATATTCTTTTTAAGTTGACGACTGGAAATTTTTGTAACCAAGATCCCCTTTTAACTCTTAAACCCCTTGAACCCATTTGGTTTTTCAACCTCAACTTTTGTAGACATTCCCTAAAAGATCTCCAAAGTGTTGTCATATTCAAAAAACAACATTTTTTACATCAAAAATCGACCAATTATTGTAAAATTTCCAATAAATATAAAAGATAAACATCTACAATTAAATATCGACGACAGTGAATAGGTTAGTTGATTCATCTCTGGTTTCTTCGCAAACATTTACACACTGACGTCGTTTGTCATGAATACGTTAAACTGAGAACATCGGAAAGACGTCGTGCAAATGAGCGAGATGGAGGGAGGGTGAAAACCTCTAAAAGCAAAGGCACATTGAACGGTGGGACGAGGAAGATGAGGCAAAATGGCAAAGCATGCGCATTCCGATATACTGACGTCGATATATTCGTTTAAAATGTTTTTTTCGGTGCTTGTATGCTACCCTCGCGACAAGTTAAAAAGAGCGAACGACCACAACGTAAGCAAGCCACCAACGACGAGAACAAGTCTCTGTCGAGTGATTCACACACCATTTCATCCAATGGCGTTTGTAAATTTAAAGGCAAAAGTGCAGCATTGACGCTATAGCGATATTTTTCTCCTTTTTTTCTTATTTGCTTGTCTCTCCGTCCCGACACTATCGATATTTCGTGGCAATTCGTCTTTTTCATTTCTTTTTCCTTTACTGTGACTCGAAATTCCGTCACAGACACATTCTCGCGACACTGACTGCTTTTAAATGCTCTTTGATTAAGCATTTCATGAATTGTTATCAAGAACAAGGAGGGGATGGAGAGGAGCTCCAATTTATGCGATAACCCATCCCATTTTTGCGATAATGTCTGACTCTTATTGGGGTTTTTGTGACTGGCTTCGTGAGACGCGTTTTTCATTCCCTCTTATCGCTTCTTTTACTTAAAGTGTGACTTTAAAAATGGCGGCCTATCAACGTCCAGTCGTATTTTCCCTGGGGAGACTAAATAATTTATATAAGTTTTGTTATTTTGCTTTATCGCAACTCTGTCCGCCTTTCAGGCTCTTACTGAATCGTCATCTTCACAGTTTGAAGATCACGTTCTGAGGAATTTCCCGATGAGATTTTTTGGAGGTGGAGAGAGGCGACAGCAAAAAAAACATCTGCCGCCTGATATTTATTTATAAAGTGTATTAATTTACTGTAAATATTTAACATATCACAGCGCTTGGAAGATAAACATTTACCATTGTGTCATATCTTCCTGTTTAGCATTAGATAGACGACTGTTTTTCTTCCCGTGTGCGGGATTTTTTTGATCTTCTATCGAGAATAGCGTTCCCAAAAAAAGTCAAATCAGTCAAACAGATTCTTCTAAATAAGTATGATATGAATTGCCGGCAGGAAGGACATATTTGCTACCCATTTAGAGGTTCTGGCTAAGCAATGCCACAACGCAAGTCAGTCTGTTGCTTCGTCATGTCTTCCAGATGATTATTGCATATCTTGCACATGAGACGACGACCAGAGGAGAAAAGTGATGAGAAATGAAAAGAACCTTGATATCGGGCGCGATGACGTCAAAAGACTGGCGAATGTTGGAGGTTTCAAAATTCACAGTTAGGTCAGGTTCGGTGGCAGAGAAGGAAATACTCCATCTCTCTTCTCCCTTTATAAGTGTGTCTCTTTCCCACTCGTTCTCTCTCTCTCTCTCGACACTTGCAAATTCGTAAGTCCATCGGGGAAACAATAAACAAACGCCAGACCAAAAGAATTTTTTTTTTCATTCGACCATGCAACGGATGACGCCGACCCCTCCGACCGCCATTATTAAATAACATGAGTAACAAAAGAATTACCATATTTAGTGGAACTTTTCGTCTTCGGTTCAACTTGAAAAGTCTAACTCTGTTGAAAAGAAACTTACGAGATATTTTTTTTGTATGTTTCTTCTATAACATTGTTGGCCTTTTTCGCGTGTGTGAGTCTTTTTTTTTTCTTCATTCCTCTCGAATTGATTTATTTTTGTATTTCATTTCACATGCAATGTCGGTCGAACTTCACGTCACGCCAACCTTCCCTCACTCCATCCACCTCACTCTCCGCGACAAAACAGTTTTATCCAATTGTATATATCACACGTACGCGGCAATTTATATATAACATAAAATGTCATTTAAATATAAATCGCGTGTTTTACCTTCTGGTGTTCTTTTCTCTTATTTCTTCATTTCACCCGTCCCTCTCTGACAGAAAACTTTCCCATATCCACGGAATAAATATAAAACAATTTTTTTTATCACGCTACCTAGAAAAAAGATATCAGCCGATTTTTTTTCACCTGTCTTCGCGCGGCATTTTTCTAATTGCAATTTTTTATAAATGTATATAACGTGGGAAAAGATGGCAAGTTCATGGGAGTAGAATTACAATTTGATCTTAATTAAATTTAATTGAAATCTCTTAATCTCATCGTGATATTGGAGAGAAATCCCATAATTTTATCTAATTAACTGGGAATCTTAGCTGGATTATCTCTTATGGTTCCCAGTTCCCACCTTCCCCGCATTATATCGATCCATGTCGCGATGAGGTTAAATTTCACCACCCACCCCGCAGAGTCGCAATGAGAAAATGGGTGAAAATGATATGGCAACATCGCAATCACCGGATGCTGTCAGTCTAGTCGAGTAATCATCGAGTGTTGCTAACGATTTCCCCTTGCCGCCCCCTGCGTCCCGCAACCACCTCCCACAACATCGGCCATTCTCGTTCGTGTCGCTGCCATCTTCGCGAGTCGTCTCCTCCCCTTCCCCGCTCCGCTCAGCTCCAAATCCACATTCTCTCATCCAAAAACTCACACACAAACTCAATTGCATAACTCAACGGCTGAAATACAACCTGCGACGCGCGAGTACTTTCAATTGCCAGTCGATCGTGCAACGGTGTGTGCGTGTTTCAATACGTCAGGTGACGTCACGCGAGCTATTTATTTGGCTTCTCGCTGTTGCCAGTTTGTACGTTTTTCGCCAGAAGCCAAACATATAACCAACCCAACCATCCGTCTTGCCCAACTGTTTAAGCGCCTGTTTTTTTCTACTTCTTCTTCTTCATGGCTGTGCGCAAAAAAGGCACTATGTGGTGGCGTATTTCTCTTTATCTTCATTCTCGTGTGTCCATCTCAGTGGAGAGAATAGCACACACAACACTTATATAGGTGGACAGACCGGTTTAAGATCCACTATATGTATATGGTTATATATGCATAAATTGTGTGTGCTGTAATAAAGAGCCCGTTGGTGGATCTCTTGCGCTTCGGTGAGTAGCTGGACTAACTGGCTGACTTCACACACTCTTACATATTCTTGTCCGCGCGCGTACACATGAGCAACTCTCTTGTTCTGCTATATCCATGCCATTATTTTCGTTACGAGAAAACCCGTCAATCCGCTCAAGTGAAAACACACCAGCGCCATCATTCAATTTTTCTGTGCCGTGCCTTATACCTCAAATCCACACTCGCCAACAAAAGGCAAAACCACACCGAGGATCCACCAGTGATGCTGAGAGAAAGGAAGGTAAGCACAAAAGAATGACAACTGCGTGTTAAATTGCAGTATTTAGGTGATGACAAGTGCATAACGGGAAGGACCAGAAGCCATTGAGGACGATGCACCGTTAGAATCCGGGATCGCAGCTGTAACTCCTTGTGCGACGACATTCATATTTTACCCCCAAAAAATTGGTAGTTCCTGATACATTCCCTGGAAGTCTGGTAATTGTCTTTAAAGTAAAAACCTAAAAAAAACTTAAGGGAATGTCCTAAAGTTGGTTGCACACTGCATTACCGAATTATCAGACGAGAAAAATCGACGCACGAATTTATTGCATCGACGTAATATCCTACTCAAGAGTCGTGTGTTCGATTCCCACGGGATGGTCAAAGAAATTTTACCATTTTTCTAGCCTGCGCTATCGAGAAACTTTGCACTAACTTCTATTGTGCGTCTTCTATTCATCCAATCGAGCCGGAACCGCCGAAGTAATGTTCCCACAAGATACAGTATGACGCAATTGCCTGTCTTGGAAGCGCAGTATCCTAGACGATCCAATCCGTTCATCAAAGGAAAGATTTAGGTAAGTAATACTATTTGCTTTTCAGCTGTAACTTAGTGGTAAAGAGTTGAGTTGAAGTGTGACCGTATTTGAAATCCAACACCGACCCTTGTAAACACGCATTCTAGACATACTCAAACTATAGTCTGCCATCACCTTAACATAACGTCCCTTATGATGACTCAAATACTAATGATCACTGTAATCCCACACTGTCCAACGGAGAACGGAATAGAGCCACGGTGTATCTTTCCCATCCCCCTCTGGTGCAGTTTCAACGGCCAAGTAAAAAAAACAGCACCAACATACAACACCGCGAAAGTGGGTTGAGCGTGAAATGTTGCCCGATGGTTGCCTTTCCAGCTCTTTTTACTCCTCTCCACTGTATTTATTTACTTCCTCTTGCCATCTTTTGAACACAAACCTCACCATAAGAACCCATGGCCCGATACCCAACCGTGATGCGCAAGAGAAGGGGGAGAGTAAAAAGAAAAGAAAAAAAATCGAACTCATGTTCCCAGAGGCGGAAAGAACCGTTACATCGATCGAGGTTACCACGGGATTCTTAAGCTATCTGTTAGCTCTGGCTTTTGTCCCTCCACCAGCACATCAGAGTCTCTCTCTCTTCCAACTGATCTAGAGACGAACTGAATTCGCATTTAATGGTTGATGAATTCACTGTTAGGATTTTGCAGAAAAATCAGAACGTTCATTGAGACGATCACACCATCTGGGAAAATATTACTCAACACAAAAGACAAGCATCTCTTTGAGGCGGCAATTGAACAATTTTTTTTTGAAGGTCATTTGCGTGAGAGAGACGAAAAATTTTTGTGTGTAAACTATTTGAGGTAGGAAAAGAAATGCGTCAAATGTCTATTTTAAGTTCACTTTCGACGAAGGGAGTCACACCAGTGCGCCTCCGTTTGGGCCTTTTGTGTTATTCTCAAGTCCAAAATGGCAGCAAATGCCAGATGGAATTCTCATGCAAAGAAGAGGGTTTTTCATCTGAATATTTAGTCTTTAGGTGTGTAAAGTTTAAAAAGAAAAAAAATGTCCCTCCAGATGATCCGACAAAAAAAATATATAAGAAAGGACAGAGACGAAATGGATGAGACATAGAAACACAACACAAATGGGTTTTTTGGTCACTTACCGAAAAAAACTGAAACGAAAAAATTGTGTCATATTAGAAAAAGAGTCTTTGTGTCTTTCATCACTAGACAACGAAATAGAGAGAAAGATAAATACGTTAAGGATAAGTGAACATGTTAGAAAACACACAAGATATCTAAAGAGGACATCGATTTTTCTGCAGATGTGAATTTTTTTTATTTATTTTTTGTTAAAGGTAATATAACTTTTCTCAGATGGTGGTCTCAGTTCTCAATATACCCCCTTTACATCTTCAAAAATGATCTAACATGGGAATCACGCGTCAAAATCATTTTTGACGCGTGGTGTTGGAAAATACGAAACAAAAAGCAACCAATCTTTATAGGAAAAATTAGGAAAATCCGAGAGAGACAGAAAGAGAGACGATTTAGAACGCCAAGTAATGGTCAATTTAGCGAAAAAAGCACGCAAGTCGTCAAGAGAGAAAGTGAAGTCTTCATGTCGAGGTCACCCAAGACTAAAATTCTTCCGAGCTAACTTGCGACGGGATGATTTTTCTTTACTGACGTAGATGACGATGACAAAAACAAGCATTCACCACCGGGTTTTTAGAAAAAAAAAAGAAAAACAATAACATAAAACCCAAAATTTAAAATACAAACACACTGATATAGACTGATATACACTGTGATTTTACAAGTTCTTCCCTCTGGGTTAAACATGCCAATATTCATGAGGAATTTCCCCAGCAAGTATGGTAATGTATGTGCGGATTTTAGCATCCAAGAATGGAAGAACCAACCGACAGGGTGCATAATGATAAAAAAAGGTAATAAAAAATAAAGGATGATGTGAAGCAAAGCTAGGAACTGCAACTCACCTCCGGGCTTAAAAGTGGCCGTATCGAAGGATGGGGCGCGCACTGGGTGTTTGTCCTTGAAACTTGGCTGCCGATCGGGTACAAATGGTGCCGCAGGCAGGGACTCACCCCGCGTCAATGGTGGTCTCACCGACGGCACATCCTCAGGATTGCGTTTCACGCTGACACTGGGAACGCCGTCGGTGTGCTCGTCGTCGTCCGGCGGAGGACGTTTTAGATTCACCGAGAGTGCTGGCGGAGCAGCTGCAGCTCGATTTGACATGGGTAGATGATGTGGTGGCATGTGTGATGAGATACGCACCGGTCGTACTGTGGCTTCGTGTGGCTCTAACTTTGTTGTGTAATCCATTAGTCCTGGCGCCGCGGCGGCAGGACGTTGTAATGCATAGGTGTGATGGTGTGACGCCGGAACACCCCGATGTGCCGCCGATACCTCACCATTCTCATGAGCCCTCTTGCCGGCTGAGTGAGCGCGCTTCATCTGGCGCGCCGTATCCAGCACCAATTCAATCCGATCGGCGCCCTCATAGTTGACACAGCCGCGACACACGGCCTCACTGAAGTCATGGATCATGGCCCATGGCATCCGGGGCAGATCGCACAAGTAGCAATGCTGGCGTTTTGTCTGCACAGACATCCTGACAACGTATAATCCCTTAAATCTGTTATCCGTAGTCAGCCTAGCTATCAGCAGTCGTCCACCAACTCCAAAGAATTTCCACCAATTATGCCGAAAATTGTTCGTGAATCTCACGGAAATAAATCATCAATCCAGTAATTGGGAATTCCATCAAGTTCTATCAGTTTCACAATCCGTTCCAGCACTAAAAATGTTCACTCACTTCAAAATCAAGTCTCTATGCCGACGGCAAAGTGTTCCTCATGAGACAACAACGAAATTCGTCTTCCACTACAAGCTCTAATTTTTTCTTCTTCACCCACAAATTAACCACACTTGAAAAGAATGTTTTTTTTTTTACGTTTCTTACATCAATTTTCCAGCAATTTTTTCCGCTTCAGATGTTCAACACAACACTGAAAACCCGAAAGAAAGGTCGAGACTTAAAATCCTCTTCGCGTTATTCTCTAAAAATCCTGGGTGTAGAGAATAAACGAAAAAATACCACTTATTTGCACGAATTCACAAGAATATTTTATAATATTTTTTTTGTGGTTGATCAAAATTACTTGACACTGTTGGGATTTTTTTTATCAAAAAAATCTTTTTCTATCGCTTCACACAAAAATTCCACAGTCGCGAATCGCGCGAGCCGATCACATTGAATGAAGCGATGCTAAAATGTTCCGAGTCAGACCTCCTTAGTCGACTCACTAAAGGCACCAACACACGCACATGAGCAGGTCGGCGTGAGTGTGTGTGCATGGGGCATCTCATTCGCACTCTCGCCACCATTCGCTCCCTTTCGCTCTCACGCGCGCCGAGTGTCGGGCATCTGGCACGGCACGACGCGTCAGAGAGAACGAGAAGTGGCGATCATTGCCTCTTGCCTTGGCACTCTTCCCCGGGTGGATATGTGTGCGTGATGCTTTCGTCAGAGAATGTTAGGTAAAATTATACCAAATTCCCTTTTAACATTCAATCCGTCCAACTTTTGCGATATCCGCATACATGGCGCTCACTTCACCTATTCGTCTGTTGGATGATTCACTTGCACGAGTGAGCGTGAGATGGCGTTCTCTTTAAACGAGCCATCGCACCATAACTTCGTGCTTGTGTGTGTGCTTCGTGTATGCGTGTTCCAAATTCGTCATGACACGAACTCTGAAAAGCTGTGTGGTTGGGAACGTTTTTTCCATCGCCTTTTTTGCCCCAACAGTCACACAGGGGTGGGAAAATGGCAGTAAAAACGTCCATGACGAGCATAAAATGCGCCACCCAGAGCTTCATTTCAAAACCCCCCGATGCATCCCCTTGAGGGAAATCTATTGATTTTCCACGGGAATCAGGCTCGAAGGAACGAACAAAAAACGCTGCAGAATAGCGAAAAAATTTTCTATACACATTCAGCCCACTTTGCACTTTGCATCAGGTTAAAAACCTGTAAAATTTGCATAGCCAACATTAAAGAACCGGACCAGAGACGTGAAAGCAAGTGGGCCTTTTTTTATAAAAAGAAAAAAAAAAACAAAGTATTTCTATATAATGATGGGGCCTTTTTTCGACATGGTCGTCATAAAATTTGAGGAAGAGATGGTGGGGTGATTCTAGAAATAAAAATGTGAGGTTTGTGTACAAGAGTTTTCCTCACTTTCAAGAGTAAATGAACTCGTCCAAAATTAACTTGGCACCCAATGGTATATTGTTTATTTCAGTTTTCTAACTGCATTTAAAGTTCCTACCTCTCGGCCCTACTCTCCCTCTCGCTCATACCGCCATATCACAGTGTGTGCGCTTTAACGGCACGACTGAAGGCAATTTCTGGGCCGAGACGGGTTGCAGTGGGGCTTCAAACGGTCTAAAGTGAGACGGAAGATGGCCGAACATGGCTATAGGTTAGAGCGAGTCAGGGCGATAATGGGTAGGGCTACATCTCATGAAGAGCCATGTCGGTGCGGCGAAGAGGCTGATGAATGCAGAATTATTGAATAGCGTGACGTCACTGACGCCAAAGCCGCATGCGTTAACAAAACGGAAAACCTCCCGTCGCTCGACGTAGCGCTGGTGGATACAACATAACACGGTCGTCGAGTAATGAAACACAGCCACTACGTACGGGGCCGGGAGGGACAGAGACGGAGTATGTTCGTGATGATGTAATTTGAGGAATATGTTCTCGAAATAATAATAAAACTATCTCAGATGAGACATTTCCACTCATATAGAAAATGTGCAATGTCAAAGGTGAGATTAAGTAGTTACTACACAACTAAATACTTATTATTAATGTGTGAAGATTGTTTATCGCTAAAAATATTTGTATATCTTATGATTATTTCTTTCCCACTCAGGCCACGATATCGAAGCAATAAAAAAGTTTAATCATATGGCCAGAGAGATAAAACAACATGAAACAGTCGTTTTTTTCTTAACTCTTGATAACACCAAGAGAAAATTGCGACTCGTATTATTCATAGTTCCTCAGTGGCTCGCCAGAGGGCGTACCGAATGTGAGAAACATTGAAAAAAAATCACGAATGTCGAATGTTACATAATACTATTCCGCTCTGGTAGTTGGCAAAGGTGTGAGTGTATTGGACAAAAACGAGTCTGCAACGTCACCATGAGTTTCTTGCCATTGCACCAACACAACCTCAAATCGCGTCACACGAAAGCTCCGCCACGAATACATCCCGATCACATTCCGAAGTAGCATCGTGTCGTAATATAAATACGTGTCCACATTTTTCTCTCCATCTCTCACCCTCCGCACATGATAATATATTGGCCGTTTCTCTCCCTCTCTCTCTCTGTTGACTTTTTCTCTTAAATTCATTTTATTTGATTATTCATTTCGTATTGCTCTTGCGATCTTTCATGGTAAAAGGCATAGCGTCTCCTGGTAGTTTCGAGCCTCCATCGAATGACGGCGAATGGCACTAAAAAGAGTGAGCGAGATGGCAAATGAGATTCCTCCATGCACAGAAAACATTCCCATGTGCCTCTTTCACGTTTATAACACAATATTCTAAATTTATACAGTTTCACTGGCTTTTTCGCCTCTTTGCAGGTTGAAGAAAATACACAAAGAACTCATTTGTTTCATCTCCATCTCACTTGCACGCTAATTTGCCATCTCACTCACTCAATCATATGTGCGATCATCACAAATGCAGCTTGACTCGGTGAAACTTTGTCATCCCACTTCTGAAATTCCTATTCTCTCCATCTTGGTGACAAGAGGACCATACAATGTTGCTTTATAGCGTTTTCCTTGGACTCTTTCGCGAATGCACTTGATGGTCAATTTTTGGTCATAAAAACCACCATTTCTGAGCACTATTTCAGTGCATCGGACACTTTTTGGCAACAGATGTTCACGCAGAAACCATTCAAAGTCTAACACGCAGAAAAATTTACGCCTCAAATTAATCTGAATTCTAAAATAAGGCACATGAGAATTTATCCTAACTATGAAACAAAACTAATCTTACTTAAAGCATAAGGTCTTGTTTGGTTTAAAGCATAAGCCTGGGTTAAAGCTTAAGGATAGCTTAAAGCTTAAGGCTGGCCTAAAGTTTAAGTCTGACTTTAAAGCTTAAGGCTAGCTAAAAGTTGAAGTCTCAATTCAAGCTTAAGTCTGGCTTTAAACTTAAAAAATACATTTTCTCTATATTTTTGAAGCTAATTTGATAGTGTGGATTTATATCTTAAAATAAGATACATTTAAAAACGTTTGTAACAAAATTGAAGAGAAGGTTAATCCTTAAAGTTAATCCAATCTATCATGTTTAGAGATAAAATGCGCCTTGACTCAAAATTGTCTCTGTATATT
Organism: Phlebotomus perniciosus; assembly: GCA_918844115.2. NCBI lineage: Eukaryota > Metazoa > Arthropoda > Insecta > Diptera > Psychodidae > Phlebotomus > Phlebotomus perniciosus. The sequence goes on along the minus strand of CAKKOB020000161.1, from coordinate 40,532 downwards.
AATTTAAAATCTTACTTTTGTGTGGGTGGTTCTAATCAAATTTGGATTTACTTCTACTAAACCTACTCTAAAATCTCTAAAATGTTATTCTTGGCGGCATACAAGAGCTCATGAAACTGAATATCGAGCAATAAAGCCAAAAAGATGGCTATTTTGCGAAATTGGATGTCGATTTTATGGCTTCCGTCGAGATTCGCCATTTCTCGTGCAATTCCCAATAAAATTTCACATGCAGAACGCGCAGATAATTTCCATCTTGCGTATACCTAAATAAATCAATACAACAGTGAAACCATATTGGGTGAAACTTGAGTGGATTAAAGGGTCCACGGCACGAAACAGATAAATCGAGGAATTGGAAAGAAAATGCCAAAGACGGAATTTACGAGTTTATCTATAAGAATTGACAAAGATTTCGAGGAAAATTTATGTGTCCATTTGGCACTTTTTCGTCTTGTAAGATATCGCCTCCAGCAACGAATCGCGTGAGGTATTTGATAAGTTAATAAGCAAATTCAGCGATAGCAGTGTTTGCGCCGTTTTTTCGGCGGATAGCAGAATAACCAACATTTGCTGAGAAGATTCTCGAGTCCTCTGTTTCCTGGGCCATGAATGGGTGAGCGGGGCCAAGGATGGAGATACTAAATGAGGTGTTCTGTACGTTTGGAGAACGCTATCGTGAACACGCGTGATATGTTATCAGGGGATGAAGAAAAAACCCGAAAAGGAAAATAAAGCTGTTAAAATAAGGTAACAATAGAGCCTCTATATAAGGTTCTCGTCGTGCTAATCTAATCACCAGTGAAATAGATAAGAGGGATAAGAGGTTGTTTTTTCGATGATACGATGTCTTTGAATAGTCAGAGTCTCACTTTGAAAGACTTTTTTTCTATAACTATCCTGCTTTTCCTCACCTTGGGCCATTCACCTCTTTTTTCTCTGGAAACCTTTTTCATCGTTCTCTCCTAATAGCGAGAACCCAAAACGACAAGAGATCCAACGCGGATGCATCTTGTGACCTCATTTTCCATCCATAATTCTTTTCACATCTCATCAGAGTTGAGTAAATCTCTTCAAGGTGATGTTGGAGTATGTTTCGAGGTGAAATTTTACCTCCTTGCGACTATATCTAAGAGATAGGGATGGCGCGCACGGGCAAGTCTGCAGAGTGAGTGAGATGATGAGAGAAACGGGACACGGTTGGTTACAAAAGAAAGAAAAATTCTTGAGTCTCGGAATCCGCGTCTTGTGTCTTTGAGGTCACACACGAGAGTCAAAAACGAGTTCTGAAAGTGGTCCATTGCTCTTTCTTTGCTTTCCCCTCACGACCAACAGCTCCGGCTCACCCTTCAGCCTCCCGGCCACTCCGACATTCTCAGGTGGATCAACTCTCGATCATCCCAAAAGATCTTCAAGCAAATTTATGAGGCTCACGATTCTGAATTGGGTCTCTTGACTGTTTATTTCTCTTTTTTTCCTTTGGATTTTTGATGGTGCATCATGGAATCGTCCACCTTTAGACACTCCAAATTCCTCATACTTTGGGGATGGAAAATCACATACTGGGGCTGATAAATGGACGATTTTCCGTTCAATGGCACTTCTAACGTGCACTATTATCCCTAATGGATATAAATTTCGGCTGTATAAAACACTCTTGGATTAACAGTTCGTTCAACCCTTTACACCCAACATTTTTACTGATAAAACTTTGAGATAATCTATTGAATGTTCGTCGTGTTGGTCATGTTAACATAAATTCAAGAAAATAATCTTCAATCAAAAGATTAATCCCCAAGGGAAAGTCTATTCACGTTACTTTTTATAATAGTATTTCAAGCTAACCATGGTATTCGTTTTTCGTCACGAGAATCAAACATTGGTTCATCTTGATGCCTAGCAAAAATATCTAGCTTCAGAAAAGTTCAGACTTGACGCTCTTGCCTTAACCCTTCACATCAAAAGATATACATCGTAAATGTTCATCCTTTAAAGATGTAATTCGATCTATGTATTTAAAAAATGGCTTCCTGTTCTCCAAAGTTAGGCAAATTTTAATAAGATTCTACCTAGATTAAGATTTTGGTCTGAACTTCTTATATAGGGATAACCAATAAGCGTTGCTCTCGCGAAGTTTTCATTAAGTATTAAAAATGTCTTATAAGTTGATAAGGATTAATTCAGGGCATTCAGGGAACTAAACATTCGACCTACAACTTTTTAATTATTATTTGACTTAATTAAAAAAAAACTTGTTTAATTCATACATTAACGATTAGGGTTTGATCTAGATTTTATGCTTCTCAAATTGCGAAGACTGAAGATCTGATCAATTTTCCTTGGTCTTGAAATAAGCAATACACCTACAATTAGGGAGGACCAGGATTGAAACTCTCTAGAATGTAGATGATGACTTACCAACCTCTAGTTGAAAGGGATGGAGCGTCTGCGCACGCCAAGTCCAATTGCTGGCACATTCTGGTGAGTCCTGGCGGTTGCCATGACTCCCTCCTTCAATGTATGAGTGCCGTTAGGCACCCTCTCTTCCTGTTCGTCCCTTCCCGGTCCACCCACTGACGTCGACGCGGTCTTCGGCGGATCGATTGGGATGCGAAGTTAGCCAGGGTCTGGGACGTGTTCCTGGAATTGAGTTGCGCGGGTGAGTGCCAGCAGTGGGGTGGTGGATGATGGTGTTTCGATGAATTGTGTAAATGGGCCGCGAAACTCTCCCCTCCGGAAACCGGAAAAAGAGGGAAGGCAAAAAGGAGAGAAAGGGGCGCAAAAAAATCGCTCACATGACACAGTGGCAAGAGGTCCTGGGGGGATGTTGTGAGTGTATTTGTGCGCATTGGGGGTTGGGGGGCCCATGAGAAAATCAATATTCAGAGAATTTCCAGCCCCGTCACACCCTCATACAGACATACATAGCCAGGAGGAAGCTCACGGGAAAAATATTAAAGTTCTCCCCAAAAAGCGGCCATTGGCTCTCGCACGGCCGAGCAATGAGTGGCGGAACATTTTCGAGAGAATCCACACCCCCTCAGGAAGCGCGTTTAGTCATTAAATTACGATATGGAGATTACATCCGAGTCTATACCCGGGACTCGGCCAGGATGACTTCGAGACGGAGCTCTGGTGTGGGTGGGTAATTTAATTTTTCATCCAACCACCGAGAGGGATTAACTCACTTCGGTGTGATTAAAATGTCCAATTAATTTGCATCAAGCTATACGCCTTATGCATGGAAGCAATTTTCCGTAATATAAGATAAAGCCAACACTCTTGCCAAGACTCCCATAGAGCATTGGGTGGATGAGGATAGTGCTTTCGCGGAAAGCGACACGCCACATTCTCGGCAAATTGATGAATGTCGTCGGGAGGGTGGAAAACTAAGGGAGGGTGTGGAAAAATCGATAGAGTCGTCGTCAACAGAACTAACCTACAAGAGATGGAAGCCCCGGAGAATTGTGTGCATCAAAGTGTGTGAAGGTGATTTGTGCTTCCTTGCAGACAAAAAGAGGCGAAAATGCGATTTTGCGCTTTTCCACCGTACAGAGAAAATCTCATCAATGGTGCATGAATAATGAATCACAAGGAAAGTCTCATTTGCTTGGGATTTTCATGCAAAAATCACACAATCCCCTTCAATGGGATTATCATGAATTTTCCTGGAAGCATTTGTTAGATCGTTAGAAAATTTAGGGGATCCACCATTGAGTATCCCTCTAATCTTCTATACAGGATTGTAAAAGGGAGGAATTTGGGGCTCTTAACTACAAGTCTTAAGGAGAAGAAAAATATTTACCTCTATATTGCCTGAACACGTCTTAAGACTTTGTAAGGGCAATACTACAATCCGTATTTTCGAATATGTCTGAAATTGTCCCTAGATCTCCTAAGATATCTGATATCATATTTAGACATTATTTCACTATTCTAAGCTTTTTAGAATGCTGTTTGTCGGTTTGTCTGTCTGTTCCTGACTTACAGCACAAACGGTTGCAGATAGAGACTTTTAATCTTCAGAACCCCCTCCCCCCTCCCCCAATCTTCCCCTATAAAACATATTCTTTTTATATAAAGAGTTGCGTTTTTGAAATTCTACAGATGTTTTCAACATATTTTCTTATTTTTCTTCATCTTATGATCAGGATTTAAACGCTTATCAGTTAAAATTTAAAAACTGCATTTATATCTTAATGTTTTTACGGATTTTTTTCGTTTATGATCATAAATCGCATAACAGTTCCTCTCGATCAAATGAAACAAGGATAAGGATTTCTGCAGACACTAATGTTGTGAAACTTTCGATGAGTTTTCGGTGAAATTCAACGATTTCTGGAAAATCTTGCGAAGTTTTTCATGCTTTTGTAATCAAAATGTAGAAAAAAACAGATTAAGATATTTCAGATCAAAATCCATTAAAATGATATCGTTTCTTTCTTTCTTGTCTTTGATCGATTGTGAATATTGACAACCAAAACTCATCGAATTTGATGGCCTAAAATTACATGTGATCATTGAAGTGTTAAACAAATTATTTTTTAGTATTTTTTGTAATAATTCTTAAAAAAAGAAAACATTTCCTTTTTTATCGCACTCCGCAAAGTCCCTTTTCACTAATTTTTTTAAGGTATGAGTCGAAAGCCAGCAATCTTGCCTATTTGAGCAGTTTTAAAAGATCCTATAATTTCCATTTTCTTGTTTATATCATTAAGAATACCCATTAACTTTTACTTTTGGGTGGTATGAGGCATATTTAAGCTTCCCCCCTCATTATTCAGTGGGAAAGTGGGAAAAGTTCACGAGAGCTGTGTGTAAATATAGAAGAAAATTTTCCCTCTCCATTGACCATCGATGAAAATTAAAATCACGAGGGGAGAGCTTTTTTTTTCTCTTCATCTAAAGACCGACATTTTCCATTGTAATTACAATGGAAATGAAGGAATATTTTTCTCGGCGAGGGACAAAAGGAGGCACAATTTGCATCTCAAATTCTTTATGATGGAAAAAGAGCGAGAAGAATGAAAGAGAGGCAATTGTTTCCCTGGGCTTTTGTACAAATTTCCTCCAATGGAAAATCGAGGGAATGAACTTCCGCCAAGAGATTTCCACACGCAGATATAAGTCGCAATTCTCATTTTCGCCACTTGAGAGGAAAAATCCGACTGTGATTGGAATTAGTTAAATATTGAGAAAAATTGTAAGGGCTGGATTGAAATAGAGGGTTTTAGATTTTTGGTGACTTCTTGGAGTTTGTTCTATGAGGAGTCCATAAGTTGATACCTTCAATTTCCATCGGATCACAATACACTCATTTAGCCTTATCGTATTTGTACTTCAGAGTGTACAACAATTGAAGTTGCGATAAGATAACATTCCGAAAGACTTTTTATCAGCCTCATGCTCGACTTACAATTTATTCACGCCAGATATCAATTTGTTGTGTCATATTTTCCCCTCGTCTTATCACTTTGGAGTGTATTTCGTGTTTTATTGGAGCACGTTGTCCGATAAGATTACCAGAGAGCGACCATATGAGAAATGAAAGAAAGTTGATAAAGTGCTGGGAAAATTAATATTTCCCCGGTTGACAGTGTTTGTGTGATACAGAGGGAATCATATGGGATTTTTTCGTCTTATCAGAAGCTGATATAAATGTCGAAATCTCATCTTTCAGGTGTGGTGTGTTCAGGTATTGGGGGGAGGGGGGAACGGTGAGGGACAATTTCGGGCTTGTCATGTGATTAATTACGTTGAAGTCTCAAATGAGTGATTTGCTGTGTTGTTTGCTACCTACTCAATCTAATCAAGCACGCGATCACGCTATCACAAGTGGAAGATTGCCTCAAGATTGCTCGTGTCCATATCTCAAGCATCCTCGCGCAAAAATGTGTCACTTTTCTGGGACTCAATGGATTCAATAAAATTCAATGAGTAAAATTGAAGGCCTGTGCATGGGAATCACCAGAAAAGCTCCCACTTATCAGCATGATTTTATTTTATTTTTTTCACAAGTCCAGAATTCCACAGAGACACTCTATATCTCATTATCGTGGAATTGTGTCGCGAGGGGTCACATTCAAAAATCTCCTCTGGATTTGACTCAGCCCCGGAATCTCGCCTCTCCAGACTCATTCACGTGGTGAACAGCCGCCAAATCCAAAGTCACTTGAACAATTTCCAACCAAACACACAGCGTTGATTATTAGATCATCGCTTTAAAGAGCAAACTTCCCTGATAACAGTTCAGCTTTAGATTAGCTGCACTCAAGGGTTGTTTTTGTAATGCTTGCATTTGTAAAAGATCATAAAGTTGGATGTTTTTAAACGAATTTTCTAATTCTTAATTTTTAAACACTTAAATGCGAAGACCGTTAAGTGCTTTATTCAAAAATCCTTCTGAAATCCAGCTTTGTCCCTAATGCAAAAGTATTCAGCAATACCAAAGGTAATTCCAATACCGAAAAAGTATCGCTAACAAGGCAATGAATTTAAATTAGGGGTGTAACGGTTCTTTTCAATTTTTAAAGTTAAATATCTCATAAACCAGAACTTCTAAATTCTACTTTCTATGCTAAAGTCTGCAGAAAACCATCCTCTATTAATATTTTGGGTGAAAACTAATGAATTCTAATTTCTACTAAAGAAATCTTTCTCATTCTCAACCCTTATAGTAGTTTGTGATGGAAATAAAATTACTATACCTCATCAAGTCATATAATCAAGCGACCAAAATCGCACAATCACTATCAAAAGCATCAAAAGTCACAGCAATAATTTTATTTATTGGCGCTCTTCAACTTGATAACTTCTAAATGACCTTCTGATGCGTGATTTTGATTACCAAATCAGTCCCTTCCACCTTCCCGCACGATCCAGAGTGTATGGGGTGAGAAAAAAAAGTGGAGTGAGAGTGATTGCAAAAATTACGCACGTAGAATAGTGATAAAGCAAAGAGACCGCAATTGAGTAACATTTTTAATCAGTTTGACGATTTCTGGCACGGGGCGTGCAGAGGGGATGTCCGATAACGCTTATCTCACGCAATTCCCTGATAATACACTTCTCTTTCACTAATTGAAGTGGTCGTTTCTGTGTCATCCGTGACTCGAAATCCCACCCACAGTGATTGGACATGCCAAAAAGGGACAATTTTATATTAGATTCCAGAATCTCACAACTTCATATCGACGGCCCCATACTGAACTATGCTAACTATTAAGGAATCCCTATATAGTTAGCATAGTTCAGTTTGGAGCCGTCGATATATGCGAAACTTTCCAAACTGGAAAAGCAAATTAAGAGTATGCGAAGGAAAGAATTAACTTGATTATTTTTGGTATTAAGTAAAGTCTTATTCAATTTCACAGGATCCGGGAAATTTGGCTTGATAAGAGATAATGTGATGGACAGAAAGAGGAAGTGTAAATTGAGTGCCCTTTTATCAATTAAGTGTCCATCGATAACATCAATCATCACTTGTCGTGAATGCCAATTTCCCATTTTCCAGGAAACTGGAACACATAAAAGGACAGATAATTACGGCATAAATTAAATAACACTCAAACAGGATTCTAAATAAAAGGAGAGTTGTTTTGAAAAAGACTTTTTAAAGGATGGACAACCCTCAATTTAAGCCCATCTAATCTTCATGTCCAAAACACACCCTCTCTGGAAATTTTCCACCCGAAAGGGATTCTATTTGAATTTCTGATTTTCATGCACAAATCACAGGACTTCCCACCGTGTTGAATCCTTTGAAGGCAGAGGGATTCTCTTTTTGTCCTGGGTAATCCCAGCATCCCTCGAGGGACTCGGCCAGTGTCCATCGATTTTAATAATACCTCTTGTACGTAACATTTTCTAAGCCCAGAAACTCTAATCCTCCCAAGATGATCCACTTTCAACGGAGCCTCCCCCTAAGAGCGTGGAATTAGAAATTCTCACCACCTAGGCTCCTCATCTCCCACTGTTTCTACTTGCTAGTCATCGTGTGTCTGTGGACTCATGGTTAAGATCCACCCGCTCACGTATTGACGCAAATATCAAGCTCAAGAGTCACGAACATTCACACCGTTGCTTTTATGGAAGTCACGTTCGACCACGACTCACCCGCCTTTTTGCGCCATTCCCCTGCGGGCTCTGGGGAGAACTTTTTGGCCAGGAAGAAATGGGATCACTTTGGAGGGAAAAAGGCACAAATGAATTTTCTCAATATTGTGGAGAAACACCAGCTATTTGGCAGTCTCTCAGGCACATTTCCTTCGCAACATATTCATTTGGCACGTCTATCCTGGATACAAGTGGAGTCATTTCTGGTATATTGAGAGTCTAAGTGGCAAAGATATGGGGGATGGGGAAGGGCGGACAACTGCTAAAAATCTGTGGCTCAATGCGTCGTTGTTTTTAATTTAGAAGGTCCCGGGTTCGATTCTTGAATTTTTTTCTTTTTTTTTTGATATATATTTCTTAATCGTAGCTTGTTTTAAAGAAACATAAATATTGATAATAAAAACGTAAAAACCTTAAGTATACTCAATTTTTTAGTCATCCTCAAAAGCTATCCCAAAAATTCCGCCAATTCTCTACCCTTTGCTCTTTATGTAAATCACAATTGCAAGACAATCAGATAATCTCAAGAATAAACTATGATTGAGATATCCTTTAGAGACGATAAGAATCCAGCTAGAGAATAAAATTTCTTCAAGTTACTATTTGGACTCTGCCAGAGAACAATTGCAAGCATCACGCGGGGTAATTTGCACGAATTGGTGGGATGAAGAGGAGGAGGAAATTGTCCCAATCCCGCACACAGACGAGAGGAAACATGAAACCTTGAGCGGTTTCCAGTCACGAAATAATGTGAAACATTCATCGAATTGTGCGATTTTGCCATTGGCTTCCCTGCATGCAGAGATGAGGGTACCGAAAGGCAAAGAGAATGCCATCAAGTGGAGGGAAACGAGGTAGAAAATGAAGCAGCTGAAGCATTTTTGTTCAGGGAATTGGAACAAGGAGATTGATGGGATATTCTCATGTGCGAAATTCATGTCAACCAGGAGGACAAGATATCCTCATCAGTGTCCGATTGTGTGATTTTCCGGGATGCTGCAGAGAATTGATTTTTTTTCTCGCCATGGAAATCTCTTATCAATTTTACCATCAGAGCAAAATCCTCGTGAGATTGTGCAGACGCAAAAAGGAGAGAAAATTCCATAGAATTTGAAATTCCAATGAGAATCCCAGAGACGCGACACCAAAATTATTTTAATCACGTCTCACGGATTCACCACCACACTCCGGACACTCCTGGGGAGTCGCAACAATTCCATCTCTTATTCACCCACGACACGTTTCACGGCATTCACTTGCTTAATCATTCCGCCTGTGTTCGCAAGACATTGGCCACCTCATCTTGAGGCCTTGATGCAATTTATGCCCTGTCTGCGCGTACCATCCTCTGTCACTGGTCCACCGTGGAATTCCCCAGATGGGCTGAGGAGGAATCTCCCGGACTTTCAGTTGAAACTATGGCAGGAATTTCTAAAAAGATCCGCGCCAAGAAAGTTGAACAATGATTTTGATTGGCGGATTTTTTTGTCAGTTAAATTTAAAAACGATTTTTTGTAGATATATTTTGAAAATTTTGTATGGAAATAACGGAAATAACATTGCAAAATCGCCTTTGGGAGGGGGGTCCTCGAAGACCCGACGTTTCTATCTGCAACCGTGTGGCCCCAAATATAAAGCAGACAAACAAACAGACTAACGGACAATCGGCGCATAATCAGTTAAATTTGAAATCAACGTATTTTTTTAATTTCCTGGAATCAGCCAAAAATCTTCTAACAATTGAATTTTTAAATTTCATCATTGTATTTTCTGGGGTTTTTGAGAGCATTCTTGAAGAGCAAAACCATTTCTATATTCATCAACAGGATCATTAGGATCATTAGTATTTTCTTTGTAGTTTCTTGCTGAAAATTGCGAGAAAAAGCCATAGACTCATTAATTTCTGTAAGATCCGTGTTTGTCGTTGGTAATTGAAATTTTCTGTTGAATTGTAATTAAGTGGAGCTGATGTTCTTGTGAGAATCTCAATGAGTTTCCCAACAGTCAATAAATTTCGAACACTAAACGTTCCTCATTAGTTTTCAGACATTGACGAGCGTCGACTCTCACTTTTCCTTTTGATTTTCCACGAGTCTTTTGAAATGCGAAACACCGTAAGGAAAGGAGAAAATGTGAACTGAAAATCCGCCAAATTGCTGCCAGGAAACTCTTGGCGTGGAAGAGGGAGTCGATATTGGATTGGGAAAGTGGAGTGAAAAGGTAAAGCGGCGCGCAGTGATTGTCGAGAATTCAAGTGGAGAAATCTCCAATTGAGCCACATTTCTGCCAAGATTCTCTCGAGGAGACACGGCTGAGAGACAGAGTCGTTGAAAGAAAATTGCAGAATGTCGTCACAGAGTGGGATGATGAAGAGCCAAGACTTGTGGCTAAATTTACTCATTTTTCCAACATAAATTGCTCACAGTGATTCCATTGTGACGCGTGTGGGAATCTTAATATCTGCAAGTGTGGAAGATTCTCGCGAGGCATCTGCTCGCGTGGACGCCGCTTCCCGCGAGAGGAAGGAAGGAGAGCTCAAGATTTAGTTTTGAGAAAAGCTACGGCGGGAAAAATGTGGGTTCTGTGTGTAAACAAATGAGTTAAAAATAGTAGAGGAAGGAGGCGATAAAAACCGTCAAGATATTCTAAATATTGCTGAGAAGTTAGAATTCTTCATGAAGGGAGAAAGAGAGAGTGTTAGAATATTTATGCAAATTAGAGACATAGGAAATGAAAATGATACTTCGCCAAACCGAATAAATTAAACAAACAAATAAATTTCAAATTTCTAAGAAAAACATAACTGTATCTCTTGATCTAATCTAACTAGGTATTATATTATTAAGAGTAACAAATGAATCAAGAACAAATAAAAACAGACCATGAAATATAAAATGACATCCTGTGTAATTTTTTGAAAAATAACGTATGACTAAAGGGACTTAAGCTACTGGGAATGCTGAGGACATTTTATCCAAATATTATTATAAAATATTATTAAATATTAAATATTAAATATTATTAAATAATTATTAAATATTATAATTTATACGGTATTATATCAGTTTCTTTTCAAAATTTTATAATTTTGTTTCAGTTTCATTCTGATTAACAGTTTTAATACACGAAATAATTTAATTGGCATGTGTCTGTGGTTTGTGAAACAAATTGAACCTATTGAAAATCTAATGACGAATTTTTACATTTTCTTGAGGTTTTTGTATTGGTCTCCTTTATTCCAAGAAATTGGAACTAATGGGTTAACTAAATGAAACCGCGCCTTTTTTCCGCAAAAGAAAAGAAAAATGCGTAATATTTCCTGTCGTGGACAATTCATGAGCAACCGAGCAACGGATGAATATAAAGAGGAAGTAACAAGTCCTTTTTAGCTGTTTATCAAGCGAGCTGCCCTGATTGTTTATGCCAATGAAGGGTCTTTTGTCTGAGAGCGGTCTGAGTCCTCAGGAAAAGGAAGATGTCTTTTCAATAAGGGAGTGAGGTAAGAAGCGCTGCGTCGGAAGAAATTCCAACAGCTGTCCCACTGCGATTCACAACCCAATGATAATGTGTGTCTCTTCCCTTCCTGACCCCGAGGAAGACAAACAGCAAAACATATGCTCACCTGGCGACTCTCCCGTGTTGCTCATGCTTCAGCGGAATTGCACCTTTTCCCCAGTTGAAATATTTGCACACACTCACTTTGTTACTTTTCCCAGGAACTACTGCATCAATCACTTAGGGGATAGTCACCAAAAATTACACACCATTGCGGAATTTCGCGAGTAGGAACACCAAAAAGGCAATTTTACTCCAATTTCGCTCTTCACGTGGCGATTTGCGCGGGAACTTCGCCTAAAGATAGGCAATTGCCGCGGGGTTCGTTCGCAGAATTGCCACGAGAATCGCAAGTGGCGCTGCGGGGAAACGTAAACAAAGCATTCCGCGGAAACAAATTCCTCCACAGAAACGCGAAAAACTCCGTAAAATTCCTCACCAGCGTTCCCTCGGGGATCGATAAATTTCTGGAAAGCATGTGCGAAGACTTATTGATTGTGACGTGACTTGCAGGAGCCCATAATGGATGCCGAGGTGAGGCAGAAGAATCTCCGGAAGAAGCTCGATGTGTTGGGCTTCCGGCAACCTCTGCCGGTGTCCGGGGTGGGTCTGGTGTCTGCTCTCCTGGAGGATCTGCTCAAGACGACAGAGAGTCTGAAGCTGGCCAAGGAGGAAATCAATCAACTGCTCCAGGTTTGTAGGAAAAATTGGGAAACTTTTCACAGGGATATTTTGTTTGATCGGCTGTTGTTTTTCTGTCCAGGAAAAAAGTGCATGGGATCTGGGAGTGGAGCCTTACAAGTGTGACAACTCCAAATTGCTGGGGGAGTGTAACAAGCTCAATCAGGACATCATCCGGGCGCGAGACAACTATGAGTTGAAGAAGGCGGAGTTTACGCGACGGATCCGGACGCTGGAGCTTGATAAGCGCTACCTGGAGGAGCAATGTGGAGAGCTGGCGGGACGTGTGAGGGAACTGGAGGTGAAATTCGTCTCGAAGGGTGATGCAAAGTTCCAGAAGGACGGGATGAATTTCATCAAGAAGCCCTTCATCTCCACCGTTCGCTCGGGAAGTCTCCTGCCCAACAATGAGGGTCATGTTTGTGACAAGGGGCCCTACAGAGTGTGCAGTGGTTGTCCCAATGCCCGTTGTGATGAGGATCGCTTCACGGCGGAGCGCCTGCAGAACGACGTGCAGAATCGCGAGGAAACCATTCAAGTGCTGAAGAAGCAAATTGAGTCGAGAGACAGAGAGATTGAGCGACTCAGTGGACTTTTGAGTGGCGGAAGGCCGGTGACTTCCCTCGCTAGGGATTGTTGCTTCCGTGGAGTGGGCTCCTTGGCGGAGGATGTGGAGCTCCTCCAGAAGCAGAAGTGCGATTTGCGACGGGAACTCAATGAAGCCATCTCAGCGCAGCACGAAGCAATGCAGCGCGCTATGAGGCTAGCCGAGAGGAACTCCGGCGTAGAGCAGGAATACAAGGAGCTGGAAAAGACAGCCCTGGAGCTCGAAGCCAAGGCCAATCGGACGGTTTGGGAGAAGGAGCAAGAGAATGCAGATCTCAAGAGACGCATCAGTGATCTCCTGGACACGAACAAGGGACTGAGAAGCGATGTGGACAGACTTCAAGTGGGCGAAGTGACGGATTCCGTGCGAGAGAAACTCCTGCAAGCCCTGAAAAAAGAGAAATCCCTGCAAAGAACCATCGAGAAGCTCCAAAGTAAGAATTCCAGACTCAAAGGGAAGCTGTCAGAGCCGAAATCCACAGATACCAGCCGAGATGATTCATTAGAGCGGGAATTAAGTCTCACAAAGCTTCAACTGGAGTCTCTGAGAAGGGAATTCTCGACGCTGGAGGACAAATCCCGGAATAATAGTGAAGTTAGGGATCTCAAAATCAAACTTAGTGAGAAGGAATTAGAGATTAGAAATCTCCATCATGAGCTCAATCAGCTGCGTCAAGAGAAAATGTCGAATCTTGGGGAGATCTGTTCAGCCAGATCTCTAGCTCAATCCTCAGCGCATCTGCGTCAAGATAGGGAGAGAGATCTGATGCGAAGTGATCTTGAGAAGGTGAGAATCGAGAGAGATGCTCTGCGGGATCGCTTGAAAATGGCCACGGAGGCTCAATTAGATGAGCAGAGAAGATATGAGGGACTCCTGGAGGAGATCAATGGACGGATTGGACAACTGGAAGCGGAGAAAACGGAACTGTTGAGTGTCCAAGGACCCACCAAGATCACCGTAACTCTGTTGAAGGAGGAATTGAAAGAACTTCGAGACAGATTGAGGGAACTTCAGGCGGAGAATAGCGCTCTGAGGAGCTCAAACAATCACCTGAAGATCCTCAATGAGCAAACGGAGAAGGTTCTGGTGCAGAATCATAGCAAACTCGTGCATTCGGAGGCTCAATTGGGGGAGACTTCGTCAAAATTGAATTCTTTGGACGCAACAAGGGAGCAATTGAGGCAGGAGTTGGAACTCCTGAAGCCTCAAATCAACCAGTTGCGCTCCAGTGAGATTCAATTGCAGAATGAAAAGGATTCGCTGGTGATTGAATTGGATCAGAAGACGGAGAAGGCTTTCAATCTCGAGCAGGAGATGAAGAGATTGAAGGCGGAGAAGAGAGATCTGGAAGCTCTGGTGGAGCAATTGAGGAGGCGGCTGGATGAGCTGAGGATGGATGGAGAGCAGAGAAGTAAGCAGTATCACGATGTGGCTTCGGAAACGGGAACCCTGAGAAGTCAAGTGGCCACGCTGAAGAGGAACGCAGACACAGCGAGGAGTGAAAATGGGCGACTGGTGGGAGAACTGACGGACGCTTCAACGGAACTGAAGATCACGAGGCAGAAACTGAAGGAGACGCAAAAGGAGGTGGATGGATTGAGATTGCAACTGCAACAGTATGTCCAGGAAGTGGAGAGAGCAGAGAATCTGCTGACCAAGAAGGAGATGGAGCGGGAAGAAATGCTGGATCACTTCAAGTCCTTGTCGCAGGACACAATTGTGCTGGAAGGGAACAAACATGCGCTGGATATGATGACAGCAGAGACAAAGTGAGTTGATCTTTCATTTGGGGGATTTTATCTAAGATATTTTACAAGGATTTCGAATTTTATTGACAAAGTTAAAAGGGTTTTTGTTCTGGGGAGAATTTAAATTGCAATTTTCAATCAATTTTATAATTGACTACGTTTATACGTTAAAATACTCCGAAATCAAGAGTGTTCTAGGATCAAGTTTTAATTTACAAAGTCAATTAAACTATGTTAAAACGTTTGTAATCGGCTTAAAATGCGTTTTCACGCTATGAAACAGTTTAATATTTGAGGCTCACTCGAAATTAAATAGGCAACCCAATCCATTTCACAGGCCAAACCGCTTTCTTTTTAGCTTCTACTGAATGTGAAGAAATGGATAAAGTTTGAGAAAATTTGAAGAGGAACTAGGAAAAGGCGATACGTTTTGAAAGTCATGCATTTTATAGGAAATTTCACTTGACCAACTTCATCGAACTGGCCTTTCAATCCAGTTGAATTCCGTGGCCGCAGGCAAAATCTAAAAGTTGCTATGGATCGTAGAGAATTCGAATCAGTGTTTTATTTGGGTTTGACGAAGAAAAAAGTCAATGGACGAATAGTTTGAACACCTTACAATTTTATAGGAAATTTCACTTGAACACTCATCGTCCATGTTGGAAACAGAAGGGGAATCTGGATTCAGATAGTCCAACTTTAATCGTAAAACGGATCGGACAATCTGAATTTTATCCGATTTTTGAAGAAAGTACGGATTTTCTGGATTTTCTGTAACGTATAAGCGTAGCCATTTTGAAAAGAGATCACTTACATCTAATCTTATTGTTTTACATCGCAAGTGTAGAGATTGAATTACAATTTAAGCGGGAGCACATTTTTGTGAGGATAGAAAGACTGTTCTCATGTTTTAGCTGAGCTTTTTTTTTTATTAAATATTGAGTATTTCTGAAATACTGAAATATTGATGTATAAATAGCGTTAGATATATAAATAATCTTCAAGATAAATTATCCAGGAAATCCGCGCGGAATGCTATTATAATCCCATTTATTACAAAGGATTTCTTAATCTTTCTTCCAGGTTTTATCACACTTATTAATTTTGCATTTTATTTTTGGTTTTTATCCTTTTCTTTTGTTACATTTTTTGTTGCACTCAGGAAAGCTCTGACAGAATCCGAGGATCGTGTTTCCTCCCTTGTGGACCAATTGAAGTTGCGAGAGTCCGAAATCCAGGACTATGAGAAGCAAGTCACGATATTATCGTCTCAAGTGGCTTCTCTGGAGGCAGAGTTGGAGGAATGTCAAGAGGATAAGCAAAAACTCAAGACTGATCTCGATGCTGTGCGAGAACTTTGCTCGAAACTTGATGATCAAAAGGACAAACTCAATGACGAAGTTGACGAACTCACGTCAATTCGCGCGGATTTGGAGAAGAATCTGGAGAAGCTTCGCAGCGAAGCGGGCAGAAAGATTGTCGAGGAGACGGTGAATCCGCTCGAGAGGGATTTCGATCAGCAAAATCTCCTCATATCGAATCTCAATCAGGAGTTGAGTCATTTGCGTGGAAAAGTGGCGCAACTGGAGATGGAACTCAAGGAGGAGCATCGGGGGAATGTTAAGAATGAACATCTCGCCCAGGAGTATCACACGCAGCTCCAGGAGGCGCGACAGACGCTCACGAATGAGCGCTACGAGAGGGCGAAACTCCACGAGGACACGGATTCGGTCAGGTATCCAACTCTTTAGTAGGGGGGTTTCTGGGGGAATTTTTAACAGTTGAGAGTATTTTTTAAATTTTTAAGGACATTTTTAATATATTTTAAAGTTAGATATTTCATAATTTTAAAATATTTGTAAATATTTGCAAAAGTTTCGAATCACAAAAGTAGACAAACTAAAACAAATTGCAAAAGAGCAGGGATATGGTAATCCCAGCTCTAAGTTAAAAGTTTTTGAGGTTTTTATGTTATTTCTCTTCAGAATTCAATTTCTTTGGAGCGAAACAGAAGATCCATCAAAAAAGTTTCATTGCTTTCATTTAGATGAAAATGTATAAGAATCATATTTCTAATAAGTTTGAGGGATTTATGTGTGTAATCATTCTAACCGTGTTATCACACGCAAACAACCAGCGGATTAATTAGTAGACTAAGTGCTAGAATTTGAGATGACTATATATGTCTTTCCATATTGTTTTCTCAAATTTTCTTATGGTTGAAAACGATTTAATCGCATTTTCCAGAGAAAAATCATTAAATTAAGTCTTTAAAAGCGCCTGATTTGGCTGAACCGAATTTTCTGCACTTCTATCGAGTATTTCTGAAAAAAAATTTCAGAAATTCTTAAGAATTAGTTGACAGAAATATTGCAGTGTGATAGCACCACAAAGTGCTTTTAAGTGTTAACGTAAAAAATTATCAAGATATTTTATCTCAAGAAAAACCGAAACATTTCCATTCCTTTATCATTATCTTATCTCCGCAATATTTGCAAATATTAACAATTTTTTATTTTAAGAAATTTTCTCATTATATCCCAAATTTCCCAATTATTTTCCCCTTTAACTGACACATTTCATATTTGCATGTGGGGGAAGAAAAGAAAAGTGCCTGAGATTCCATTTCACGGTGCGGGGGAAGAATTTCTGGGTGAGGAGGCCTTCGAGATTCGCACAAAGTTCTAGAAGAAAGTCTTCAGATGGATCCTCAAGGATCTCTTCTGGCTCCTCAAACTCCATCTTAACGGGATCTTCTGCGGTATGTTGGGATCTGGAATCACAACAGAATATCGATGTGTCTCAGAGGATTTCCCTAAAGTCACCCCGAAGCGACAAATGATTGTCAGAAAAATTTCCAATTAATCTTCCGGAGAAACTCCAAAATTCAAATCCCTGAAGAAAAAAAGACTCGGTTTTTCTACTCATTTTTTTCCTCATGTATTTTTATCTGTCTTTCACTGTGTTACAAAAAAAAAAGAAAGAAAAACAATTTTTTGTCTCTAGAATCTAAAAAAGTGTCTCAGGGAAGGGATTAGAGTTGCCTTTTTGGGAGGGTTTTCTGGGCCACATCCTGTGTGTGTTTCTGGGAGCCTTTCCATGGAAGGTCACGTACCTATACTTTCTTGTTGTAGAATTTATATCTTTTTACATAGAACCTTACTAATAATAGATCTTTCTTTTTCCTCTTTTTTTAATTTTAAGGCACAAATACAATTACGTCACAATCTTTTGCTCTGTTCTTAAACTCTGTTTTAATTACTCTAAAGAGGAATTTAATAAAAGCAATGAGACAATGAAGTTTTAATCAGCAGGACTTGCAAGTTAAGGTGCTGGCACACGTAAACACATTTTAGTCACATTTACTGGTTGAAAAGGGTAAATTTTCGTACATACCTTCGGTTTTAAGAAGGATATCCGCTTGAAAAAGTTAGAAAACGCAATTAATCCACTTTTAGACGAAATTCAAAATACGAAAATTGTCTAAAGTGGACTAATCGCATTTTTTGTTTAGTCTATTCACTTTCCTTTTTGATAAAGATGGCAAATTTTGATTGATGAGGAACATTAAATTAGATTTTCCGGAAAATTCGCTTAAAAAAGCAAAAAATGCAACTGTAATCTACTTTTAGACGAGATCAAACATCTTAATCTCGTCTAAAAGTGGATTAATTAGATTTTTAGTTTTTCTGAGCATATTTGCTTAGAAAATTATTATTCTGTATCTGATTTGGTGAGAAGGGATTAAATTTTTGATTTCAATCTCCAAAATTTACTGAGAAGGCTTAAAAATATCCAACTTTAGACGAGTTTTACTGAAAATCTTTCATTAAATCCATTATAAAACTGATTTACTTGAATTTTACTCTTTTCCAAGATGATTTTCTCAAAAAATCTGATAAATTATTCAAGAATAATTTATCAGATTTGCTAATCAGTTTTAAATACTCGGTGTGACAACGCCTAAAGCCTTAAGGATTTGTCTTCATGTGACAGCACCTTTAATTTTCATAGAGTTTTAATATTTTTGCTCCCTTGGAGATTTTCGGGTGGATTTAGTTGCCAAAGAAATACTGATTGAGTTTTTATGATTTTTCGTTTTTCTATAAAATACCCTTAAAAGCTGATGTAATATAAAAGCTGTCATTGAGTCTTTCACTGGTTCATAAAAATTTCCTCTAAGATTTTATTTCCTTTTGCAGTCCTGCGATTTTTTTTTTCAAAATATTTCCACAGCAAGTCTTTCTAACACAAATTATTTTTCTTCCTAATTTCTCTCTTTCTTTCTCTTGTTTCCTTACAAAATATTGCACTTAGTATGTGTATGCTTTTTATTTATATTATCCTTTGATTTTTATGGTGATGAAAAAACATAGTTTATAGATTTTCTTTTTATACTTTTTTATCGTCTCCCTTTTGGAGTTATAAGAATTTTGAGGTGCACAAAAATGACTAACAATCCTCCTTTTACTATCAAAAACCGCTTAAACATATGCATTAACCACCGAAAAAGTGCGCATCCTACAGATCTTATTGTATAAATTTTGTTTTTTTTTCTTTTAATACAAAAAAAAAGACAGAAGGAAAACAAAGGATGGGAGCAGAAAGAGAACCTAAAGACAGTTCAAAAAACATATCATTCGACTATACAAATAAAATTATATTAATTAAAATTAGTTAATAAAAATTATTTAATAATTAGAGTATATAAAGTAAAAGGATTAAAAAGAATTTTTATCGTAGTGTTTTCTCGTTACTTGTTATCATGTCTTATCTACAGTTTTCACAGCTGCAATGATCATTTTCTTTGCAAAAACGAAAATCATCCACTTTTTTGCTTCATATTTTTTCGCCCTCCACAGACGCGTGTCAAGAGTTTTTTGTTTTCTTTTTTTCGTGGTAAAATCATATAAAATTTCTAATATAGCAAATTGTCCTCTCCGTCATTTATAACCCTTAATAAATTACAATAAGCACTTTGTTTCATATATTTTTTTCCCTCTTGTCGTTGTGTTTCCTTTCCTCTGAGGAGGTTTTTTTCTTAATTTTTTTTCTTGCATCAACTAATAAAATAGGTGCATTTTATTCACTCACCTGAAATAATATATTGAAATCCAATTGAGAGATGGTTTGTGTCTCTGCTAAACAGTAAGTCTTTATGAAATGCCGTTGGGTTTGTGTTTCTGCTATGAATAGGCTCTTTAGACGAGGAAATGTAACTGTTCAGAAATGTCAATAAAATGGCTTTTTATTGTCCGGTTAACACATCTCAGCTAAATTGTGTTGACGTTTGTGTCTCCACTAAGACAAGGACTGTTTTTACGAGTTGAAAACCCTTTTGGACAAGTTGATTTATAAATAGATAACTGTTTTTTATTCTTTGAAAGTCGAAAGTTAAAAAGAATAATTCCTTTTCATAAATCAGTTTGTCAAAAAAGTCCATTGACTCATCATAAAAGGTCTATTCATAGCGGAAACACAAACCTTTTTTCTGCTAACTCCAAGTCAGTTGTCTTAAAAGCCTATTGACTCGTCTAAAAGAGTGAAAACAGCGGAAACACTCACCTAAACGCCCATTAGAAAAGGCCTATCATTTACCCAAGACACAAACCAACTCTCAAACGAATTTACCTCTTACTTCCGGTGAGTGAGTTGTTTTCTTTTCTTTCTCTCTACGGATTTCCTACTATTTTCTTGTCCTCCCACACACTTTTTTTCTTTTTCAAAACACAAAACACACTAAATATCTTTTACGCCTCATGAGAGAGAGAGGATGTTGGTGAATCTGGCCAGAAAAGAAATTGACATTTTTGTCCCCAGAGATCTCTGTCTGATGATCCTCGCACTCTACATGTGAATCGTTGCAGCCGTGTAGCGAGCTTCTCCCCTCCTCCATGACCATTGACTTGGACGGTACTGCAAGAGAGACACGAGACGCACAATTAGTCGCGGAAGGTCGACGTAATTTTCGCAAATTGCCAAGGAAGGTCAGGGTTGAAAATAGCAACAGTAAAAGAAAAGAATAAAAAAACGACAAACAAAATGCGAATGAGAGTGATTGAATGGATTGAATAGTGATCGAGTAACCTTGTATCCTCTTAGCTGCATTTTTTTTATATTTCGACGAAGAGAGAAGGCAAAGAGGAAGAGAGAGAGAAAATGTAGATCATAAAATTAGTGGGTCATATAATAAATATAATAATATGTATTCAATAGTGGTGGAAATTATGATGGCTCCCGTAAACGTAAAGTATCTTGAGATTCTTCAAGTGTTTGCATTCTTTTTTTTCCTTTTCTTCGTCTCTCATGGCGACAAAATACCAATGAAAGTGAAAAGATTTCAGACACTTTCCCGCGTTTTTGCACAATAAGCATCTTGTTTTCCCACATAAAAGCCACTTGAGAAGTTGTTTAAGAGAACGTAGAGTAAATAAATTCGAAATATCTGCCAAGTTGAGAATTTCTCAAAAGTCGTTTTCAGTTCATAAAATTACAGAGAGACTCAACAGCTTTAGCTGAAGAATTTTTACGTCGGTATTAACCGGTACTATTTTCATTATATTTGTAGCACTTTTGGAAAAATATTTTTTGATTTTAAAACGAAAAATAGATTATTATAAAAATTTAAACTGTTTATTATACAAAAACTTAAGTTTCAGTTGAAGATATTGAAGATGCGGATATTTTTTTTATTCCTAAGATTAATACAAGATTAAATTACTAAAACATTTTACCCCTCTCACTGTATTTGAAATGTTTATGTCTATCTTTTTTATTTAAATCCACTCCAATACCCAGAATATACACAATCAATTTAAATAAGAAAATATTCCTCGACTTTTCAACTGATTCTCCGTTTAGATTTCCCAGAAAATATCGTTTAATTTGCAAAATCAATACACAACAATTTTACACGCCAGTAAAAGAGAGAAAATAAAACATTTTCCATTCTATTCGTCCCTCACATAAAACATTTTCCAAACGCGTTTTATGTGTGTGGAAAATTGATGGAAAAACTCGACCATTGACCCCATAGAGACTCACTCCCGAGCGATTTATTACTAATTCAACAAGTGAATCCAATTATAGTTACATTTAGAGGGTCGAGTGCAATTTTATGAGAGACAAACTCTCTCACAAACACACATTGCAATGCGGAAGAAGCTCAAGTTAATAACTTTCTGAGTCACAACATAATTTCCACTGATTTCATATTATACTTTTTTCTCTTCTTGAAAAAATGACAAAATTGAGAGAAAGAAATAAAATAGTCACTCACCTGAATCAAAAACTGCCCACTCTTGGTGTGCGGATTACGGTAGGCGTAGAAGACCCAGAGGACGCCGGATAGGATGAGAATGACGGGAATGAGGAAACCAAGAACGGTTCCCACGCCCCCACTGTGAGCCGATCCATTCTCCGCCGAGTCACTCGTGATGAGCTCCTTCGACACGCTGTCAATCCCCGTGCGCGGGACAGTCTCCTCACTCGCCCTCGATCTATGTCCAACGTCAGAATCCGACGACCCCGGATGATTCTCCCACTTGTCACCTCCACTCTCTGAGCTATCACTCGCACTTCCCGCATTATTGCCCTTCGTTCCGAGCGCCGGACACTTCAGCTGATCCGTAATGCCCACCTTTTCGCATCCCTTTTGCACCCAATCATGTCGCTGGCGATCCGTCCCCGTTGAACAACGATTCACAGTTGGACACCAATTGCACTGCAAAGGAGGAGACGGAATTCTCATTAAATCATTAGATCTTGAAGTATTGAATTTTTACCAATGTTTATCAATCGAAACAAAAAGGAAAATTTTTTCCCATTTTCCTGAAAATTCACACGCTTAGGAATTTTTTAATTTATATTTCTGGTCAGTTTTCTAGTCGATATTTGAAAAACCATACGCAGTTACTCAAAATTCTTGCGTAAACTTAAGAGTTAAGTTAAATAACTTTTAAACCGTAAAATCTCTGAAGTGAAATTCATGGAAATATTTATATTGCTCCTTCGATTTTTGATAAATTTAGAGCCTAAAATTCTATTATCCAATCTAAAACGCTTTCCTACCAAGTTTATCGTGAAACAAAAACTGTAAAGTTACTGGAAAAAGCCCCAATTTGCCGTAAAACTTCAGACACTAATGGGTTAACATTGACCCGCTATGTTTAGACTTTCTGTAGCAATGAACTCTCAAGCAATTTTATGCGCATCCATAAATTGCATTGCAGAGTGTTATTCAATTTTCATTATCATATTGTTCTTAGAAATCAGTCATGATGACATGCTAAAGGCCTCGGTAATGACCTATGTTTTTTCCCGCCAGATCATCAGTCACATGAACCATTTGATGGGAAGTTATCAATTTCGTGTGTTCATTATGCGCCTTACTTATCTCTCTCTCTAGCTGAAAATGTTTTGTCAGCTTCAACGAGCAGAGAACGAAAGATTTCTGAATAGGATTGAGCATTTTGATTTGTCAACAGAGCCTCATTACTTTATCATTAGTTGATATTTTGGATTTGATAAGAGAATAACGTAATTTAGGGGCAAATTCTGGATAAAGGTTTCTGAACGTGAAAGAAATCAATTTCAAAGACAAAAGAACTTGAAAACACACTCCCAGACAGATTCAACAATAATATCATTAAGTTCATCGACACGTTATCCGGAATAGTTCCCTTAACTACCATCTAATTTAGATATCAAGTGATTTGAGTGGTTTCTAGGATTTTTTTTCCCACTAAAAATAGAAATTTATGGGGCACTATTGGGTTTTCCCTTTCCCCCCTGAACATTGCAATAAATTCAGTATATCCAAAATTGGCCAGTTGACTCACCTTGAATTCGGTCAATTTTGTCAAGCACGACACACAATCCGTGAATGAGAGGCAAGTTGGTTGTGCACTGAGAAAGATAACCGTGCCATTCTTGATATCATTGCTATTGAAAGACACTCGGTGATACTCATAAATTGTCTTTCTCCTTGCAACTGAAAGAATAAGAGGCAAGAATGAAAAAAAAATAGCAATAAAAAAAATATTTTATCAGTAACTTACAGAATATTGTCTTGTCGCTGATATAGGCATCGGAGAGGCCAACTTTCACGGGATGTTTCTCATCTCTGATCGCTTCAATTGGCACCGGAACGGAATAGTAGGCAAACACAATGTCTCCAGTCTTGTGGAGTGAGGCACTGAAGGTGAATGGCTTCTTTGTGTCGTGATCCTGAAGGAATAAATTCTCCCACAGTACCGTAAATGCCGTCCCTGTGTTCGATTACGAGATAAAAAGAAAAAAATCGTCCATGAAAATCTCTCTGATATCGTTATCAATTCAGCTGGTGATAAACACGGAAGAGATCTCAAGTCTCTCTCCCTCTCTCTCTCTATCCATGACACAATTCCGCAATTGAGAAGATCAAGGGTGAATTATCTGGAGACATATGGTTGTTCTATTTTAAATATTCTCATTCTGAATATTCAAACTAGTCACCAGATATACCTCCCTTGAAAGAGCGATAGAGACTCTATGTTTGCTAATAACTCACCGTTATCCAAATATTTCACGTAAGACTTGTCTGAGATGCGGGAGTCAAAGTTAGCCATCAGCGGAGCGATATATTGCGTCGCGGCGAGCCACGAATGAACATATTCGCCGGTATAGAGGAATCCTCCAGTGGCGATTGTGATGTTCCTCAGGGGATTCCCGTAGAAGGGGAAATCAAATTTCAGCTGAACCGTCTGCAAAGATTGAAAACCTATAGCATTACTGGATTCTTCGAAATCCCCAATTGTCACTCATTTTATAGACAAATATTAAGACGTTTGAGTGCAAATATTTCTCTTTCATGGTTTAATTTTAACACCCAAAAGAGTTTTTTTATTCGCACACAATGGCAAAGAATGTCTTTGAAAGGTAATGGAAGTGCGTAAATACAAGTTAAATAGAAAACGACAGAAAAGCCAAAGTTCAGAGATTCGCATTCACGACGAAGTATTTAAACATTTTTATGGCTTATCTTATGTATAGGTATTAATAGTTGTTTTTTTTGCCATTTTTTGCAGAAAGTAATTTTGCCTTGAAACTTGTCTTTATTATAACTGCTTAAACTCGTTTAAAAGAAACTCATTTAAACATGAAAATTGTTCGAAATATTTGTTTAAATGATTGATTCTTTGAACACTGACTAAACTTTGAAGATTTTTAAGCATTTCAGAAATTTTAAAACTGTTAAAAAAACCCGTTCATTATCAAAGAACTTTATACTTTAATTTAATATCAGTCTTAACATGATAAGAAACGTTGCTGGGTCGAAGAAAACAGCTCATTAAAGGTGTTTTGGGAAACCTTGAAATTTTAAATCTTACAATTCACTTTACGATTCTACTGCTTCAGGTGCTTCAGTGCTTAAACGTCTGGTTAGACATTATGATAATCAAGAAAATTAATCGAATTTTGATTAAGACAGGATCTCTTTGGAGTTCTTTTGTCTGTCGATTGTAGATCTAGATATTTCTAGTTATGGAAACACACTATAATTCATTATCTGATTGATGAGTAACTTGGTCTATCAACTAGAACAGTAATTCATAGATAGGCATTAAGTTGTCTACTTCACATTCGTTATCTTGCATTTGACCATAAAGAAAAACCCAACAAAAACTTTTCAACAAAGCCAATAAAATCTACCAAATAAAATGTTTTTAAGCTAAAACAACCTTGTTTCTAACATGAAAATTTAGTTTTCCTCAACACACTTAGAGCTCATTTAGAATCCCATAAACTTTTCTATTGTGTTTTCTATTAGGTACATTATAGTTCATGTTACTCAGCAAATTTTATTCTTAATCACGCTTTTAGGCGTTAGAAGTCAATAAAATCATTTACAGTCACTCACCATCGCTCTCCTATGGGACTTGGACAGAAGCGTACTGACTGTCAGATTTCCAAACGAAGACATAATCTTATTGGCCATATCTGGATCCTCCATCACCGTACTGTTGTAGTACGAATGATATTCCTCCTTGAATTGCGTAATATTGTGCTCCAACAGAGTCTTGTTCATGTCCACATCGAACTTATCGATATTGTCCACTGTGATGTCATCCTCTCCGCTTATCTCATCGCCCAGGAATTTCCCCAGACTATGATTACTGGACACATTGGAGTCCTGCGGAGTGTTGATGTTGATGGGATCCGACACTTTAGTGGGAAGTGGAGTCGTTGGAGACACTGAGGGATAAATAAAATGCAGATTTAGTAGCTTGAAATACCTTAATATTACCAAAATCCAATAGAAGAGGTTTTGTGTCTCGACTAAACAGATTTTGATTTTGGAATTGTGTCTCTGCTAAGAATAGGCCTTTTTAGACGAGTCAATAGACTTCACATACAAGTTCATCTCGTTTAAAATTCTATTAACCCGTCGAAATAGAAACATAAATAACGGAGACACAAACCCAACACCATTTAGTAAAAAACCTATTATTTAGCCAAGACAAAAACCCTCTTTCAGCTAGATTTCAACATATTTCAGTCCAGTAACTCAATTACTGGATTCCTATCCCATCAATCAACATACTTTTCCTCTGCCCCGTGCCATTAACTCCCAAATTGTGTTGACTGGAATCCTTGAGGACAGGATCCAGTGTAACTGTTGCCTCAGTTGAGGTGGAGTTCGATGCTTCAGCACTTGTGGCATTTGCGGTGGCTTTCGTTGTTACCGTTTCAGCAGACGAAGTCTTTGGCTCTGGCGTTGCTTGTCTCTTGACTCGCCCAAGCGTCACATCACTCAGATGGGGTAAAAACGACTCACTCGCCTCGTACTTGTGATAAATAGATAGATCTACACAAAGAGTGTGAGAGAGAGAAAATCATTTTTTTTTGCGCGTCTCCCCATCAACTGAGAGGCAACCTTTGGGTGTCACCGACCCAAAATACCGCCGCCTCACCTGTTCAATCGTAAGAGTCATAGTTTTTCTCTCCCCTCCCCCCCTTGCACTCGTTGCTTTCCTCCTCCCCAGAAAGATCAAAACTCTTATAGACGACAAATTAGAAAGTCACAGTAGGAAAGCGTCTCTAATGCCCCTGGAATTTCCCTCAATCACTCCCGGAATTGATTTTCCATTGTCAGGTGAAAAATTCCCACACAGGGTTCATCGGAAAACAATTTATAGACAGACAGAGAGACACTTTGGCCATCAGAAAACAAGATGTTGCGAGTACAAAATTCAATTTCATGCCTCATAATTGATGATGAAAGACATCCAAATATACAATCATACACACATTGTAAATCATTGATGTGGATAGTGAAAAAGAGCAAAAACACACGTCAATTTCAATCAATGGCCAATTGGTTGAGGAAACCACATAGAGTTCCCCCCAATAAAATTGCTCATTCACATCGTGTCAAATACAATAATTAAAAATAGATAAAATCAATTGCGAAAAACAACAAACATCACAGGAGGAGACAAAGAGATTAAATTTGTTTGGTAAAAATATATAGTGTTAGTCGTTAAGACTTCTTTTTTTTTGCCCTATCGTGTAAAGGCGCCACAGCACGTTCCTGGGGCAGAAATAACAGAAATATAAACCACTTTTAGCTGTGATTCTTTCAGATTCACAGCTTATGCGATTAGAAGAAAAGGAAAAAGGGAAAGGTTTTAAAAAAAAATTAGCGGCCGGTTGGTTGTTCGGTCATTTCTGATAGAAGGTATATCGAAAATTATTTTTTAACTACGAATGAGCTTAAAGCTTTAAGCCAGACTTAAAGGAAACTTAAAGCTGTCTTTAAACCGAGGTTATCTTTCTGCCTGACGTTAAGCATAAGGTTGGCCCTAACCCTAAGCTTGGGACTATCACTACGCTTAAGGCTAGTTAAAACAGCCCTAGGCTGGGTTTAATCTTAAGGCTGTCTTTAGATTTAAAGCCATCTTTAATTTAAGGTTGGCTTTAACCAGCTCTAGAACTGGTTTTAAGCTTAGCTTAAAGTCGGTCTAGTTTAAAGTTTAATGCTTGTTTTATGCTTCAGGTTATCTTTAGGCTTAAGGTTGACTCAAAGCTTCAGAGTGGCTTAAAGCTAAAGTCTGGCTAAAAGCTTAGAGCGCATTCTTAATTTAAAAAATCATTTCAAAATGATTTTGAAACAGAATTTTATCACAATCTGAGTTCACCACAAAAGCATCACAACTCCCATAAATCGTACATAAAAAGTAGGTTTATCTCGCGCCCTATGCTACAACTCTCCATGACTTAATATTTAATGCTTGTCTGTGTAAAAATTGAAAATAATTCACTTAATTATTCGTATCATCAGATGGTTCTCATTAATAAAACATCGTTCCAATTAGTGAGCATCACACGGAGGAGCGTCTTTGAAAGGGAAAGAAGCGAAAAAAACAGAGTGTCTGCAAAAAATTGCAATAGTATCAATTCACACCAAGACAACATGTTTTTCATATTTCCCTCCCCTCCCCGCCCAATCAAGATGAGGTCTCTTGATAGAGACTTTTTCCCAGAAGATATTGAGAAGTGCATTCTTTTGACGATTGATTATTGCCCACTCCTCTTTAAGCTCTCGCGTGATTCATTGAGATTCAATTATTTAATCTCTCTGGTGGAATAATTTCAATTGCTCATTTTCTATGTCCGTGAAATTCTCAATGAGTTCATATCATGGCACGTAAATTGAGAGAAAATTTCACAAAATCCCACAATTACTATCTTGTCTCCCAATTCCCGCCAAAAAAGCTAGTGAAAATTCGTCTCGACATCAATTAAAGTAATTAATTTTACCTAGAAACTTTTAGAAGCGCAACTCTTTGGCTGCAACAAGAAATGAAAACATTATTATTATTGTTACGAGAGACTCTTCTGTGTGGAAAAAATTACTTCTGTCGTCAGCTTTTATGAAAATTGTGTTACTCCATGTCACCTTATTCATGACGCGCTCTCAACTTTTACATGAAACTCCACATACGCCATCGATCTTAATGAATAATGGCAATAATTCAAATTTTTACTGCTGTTCTCAATGAAGACACTGTCGGTGGGTTTAATAAACGTTTTTCATGACCTGAATTAATCATTTGGACTTAATTTTTTTCGCCAAAAATGCCTATCAGCGAAATGGGCCACTGGAATTGGTTCATTTTACGCAAAGCTGTAACAACTTGAACTTCCCATTTACACCACAACGAGCGCTCATTGTTGACTTTCACCTCAAGATTTTAGATAAGAGAAAAACACGTGAAAACTGAATAAATCTTGTGAAAAATACCTGTACCTCCTTCGTGAGGTGAGAGCAAGACATCCTGCGAGAAAATATTTTGAAAAATTCCCTTGAGTTTTGTGAAAAATTCGTGAGAAAAGGCATTTTGACAGTTGAGATTCTGCAAATCCCACATTTTGACCTCAAAAGTTGATTACCTATTTGTAGGCAAAGTTGAGCAAATCGAATATTCCTATAAATATTTCCTGAGCATGCCACATATAAAGCTTGCGCATTCCACCTGACTACAACAAAGAGTCAATTTAAATTTCTCATTTTTTTCAACCATGTGAATTTGTGTCGGAAAGAATAGGTCATTATTTTCTATAGAAGCCTTAGGTACTACGAAAAAAAACATGTATAAATTTCCAGTAAAAGAGAATTTTGTGTGGAAGTTTTTTTTTCGGGGGATTAAAACATTCTCTCTCTAAAGAAATGCAATTCGCGTGAAAGTGAAAATAGAGGGATGAAAGTAAATTGATTCAAGAGCGTGATTCGGACGGAAATTTTATCACGAATCATTAAGAGTTCATCTAATAGCGTGTTGGGCTTTTTTCACACCACTCACTATATGATGGATTAATTACTGGCGAAAAATGTGTATTATTTTTGGACATTCTCCGGACAAAGAGTGATGGATATAGAGCTGATATGAATATTTTCCCATCTCTCTGACTAAATCAAACAGAATGTGATGATAATGCATTCATTTAGGGGAGATAGAGACACCATACAGAGCATGATAATGAGAATCACTTGGAGTGATATTGTAGAGAGTACAAGTGTGATTGCATTTGATGATCTCTCTTCTCTATCTGACATTTTAGACGACAAATAACCCGAGGAGAGATCACACACTTGAATATAAAGGCTTCTACTCTATAGAGATATTTCTGAGAAATTTACGCATCTTTCTCCCATTGAGATGATTCAACTTATCAATTATGATTGAACATTTTTCCAATCTCTTTCTCCCTCTCTCTCTCTCTCATACACGTTTTTCTGGACATGTGGGCAGAGTGGATTGTCCTCAAAATTTGACCTATTAACCCCGCCAAAATTAATTTAATTGTTTTTACCACACTCCACACTCTGCAAAACATCACACAATGTCTCACACTCTCCTTGTCTAAATCGTGTCTCAAGGCATTTTCACACACATTTCACCGCAATTTTTTTCCTCCTCAGCAATTCTTTCTCACTCCTCACCCCACAGAAGCCACGAAGAAAGCCACAGAATAGCCGTAAGAATTTATGGGATTACCAGGAATTGCTTATGGGGTGGTTTCAATTGAAGAAATTGGGTGAATTATCTGGTGGTTTTGCTAACAATAAATCAACTTTGTAGTTGCTTCTAACATTGGAGGTTTCTTTCACGAGAGATAATAAATTTTACCTAAGTTTACTAAATGATTTTTTTTTAAGAGTAATGAGGTAGAAAAAAGGAATTGCTTTAAAAAAAAATATGCTGATAACGGGATTCGAACCTGCGATATTAAGCTTGATAACTGAAAGCTTTTGATGACTAGGATATGATTGAAGAAAGGAGTCATTTAGAAGAGCTTATAGAAGCTTCTTTAGCTCAAAAAGAAGCTGCAGTTTAAATACTTTGCCTTAGGAAGGTTCTAAGCTGCTCTCGTGGGTCAATGGTTAAAATGTCAGCTTAATGATAATAGAGTAGTAAGTTCAAACCCCCGGGCGGTCAGGATTTTTTCCCGATTTTTCCAGATGAATTGTCTAGCGATAAATACAACAGTCATTAAGGGTTAAAAAATAGTGCTAAAATTGAGGAATACTTTCTAATATTGCTACAGAAAAACAAACAGGCGGCTGGCCTGTTTTGTGTGTTAGCAGATCGTTGCTAAAGACAGGTTAGCCGGGCTTCAATTATTAATGTATTTCGCAATCTCGACCCATATATGAGAAATGAGTGAACAGGATTTGGGCCTGGTTGCTGTCGATATCGAAAGAAACTGCCTTCTGCTTCAATCTTAGGAAGGTTCTGGGTTCGATCCTTGCATCGATCAACGATAGCATTCGGAATTTTTTTCCAGGAGTGTAATTTTTTTTTGGTTTTCAAATTCAAACAAAGTAAACATGTTAAAGCATGTTTTTTATTAAAAAAACCTTTCAATATTTCCGAATTATCAAAGAAACTAAACCGCCTCTGATCTCACAACAACGAGGTTGCAGGTTCGATCCCCGAAAGTGTAAGGTATTTTTTAAATAAAATTTTCAAGCAAAACTCTCTCAAATAAAATATAAATCAAGATATTAGGAACTTACTTAAACTAACATTGGTATGGATATCAAAGGTTGAAAAAAGAGACATGAACATTATAAAGACATTAATTTCCATGATTAAAGGTTAAAACCAAGATCTTATTTTTCTGAACATCTTTATATAAATTCTTATATATCCATATATTTAAATTTTCTCTACATCAAAACCAGTATTGCTCAGTTATGAACAGGTTGAAGCCAGTTACTAAAATTATCTTCATTTGATTGATATTTGCTTTGCGATTTAAGATAAAATTCTCAAGTTAAAAATCCCAATTTGGTTCGAACCGGATCCAAACTATAATATTTGGGAATACAAGTGAATTCTTAGCACTTTGCAAAGTCTCCTAATGCTCTCTCTCTCTTCTAAATGACTAATCCACGTGTTAAAAATTCCACCAAATAGTCTGAATTGTGAAAGAATTAGCGCTTCAGAGACTTGCTCTTTTATTAGAGAATATCAAGTCCAGAAGCTCTCCTTTTAATTTCCAGCAATTCCACTATAGTGTGACGTCCAGTTACTAGCCACTTGTCTAGTTATTTATGGAGCAATCGAGTGGCAGAAAGTGCAGAAGATAAATGAAGAATTAAATAGTATTAAAGAGTCTGGAGAATCTTGCTTGAGCCGCGCAGCTCTTCTTGGCCGTTCTCCTTGAGAAGTCCGTCCATTAGTGCGCGCGATCAGGTAGAGATGTGGCACTTTTTGCCCCAGCCTCAACACTCTGGGGCGAGTTCTTGTGCGCGCGAGACTCTCCCAGGGAATTTCCAACAACATCAGAGTTGTCTCTCGCTTCCCACCCAGAGACGCCACATTAGGAAATGTTTTTACAGTGTTTCGATGGCTCTATGATAATTTTTCCGTGTGTTGTTAAATAATTATTGACTCCAACTTAGTGTTTGCTTTGCTCACTTTGAGAGATCGAGAAATTTCTCCCCGTGACCCATTCGCGAAGGGGGCAAAAAGGGGGGCTCTTCACTGATAGCAAAAAGGAGATCACGGAGAGAACTAATTCCGGGAAGATGTTGCGTTTAATTATAGGTTCTATTCGCGCTAGACTCTCTCATTCTCGCCAAGCACAAGAGATCTTTCTCTCGCTGCGTCTTATGTCGCCTCTCTTTTTTCTTCTTTTTTCTTGTTGATGATCAAAAACCACTCACAAATTGCACAATCACATAGGCGACCAGTTGTCGGATTTCTCGGTTTTCCCACCGCACGGAAAACCTCCCGCCATCCACTTTTCCCAACACCGCGAGCGGAGGCCAAACAAAAATACGGAAAAGCCATAATAGAGGGGGAGAGAGAGAAAAAAGGCAAAAATTGCCACGGAATTGCGTGAACCCTGTCCTGCGTTTTCCACGGGAAATTGCACAATTCCCTCACAAGTGGGGCCCCTGGAGAGCCCATCGGGGTGATCAGCACCGAGAAAATTACCTCTGTCGATGTGGCCAAAGGGTGCAATTGGTGAGAAGAGCACAAAAAAGAGGAATATTTGTAGAAAATCCATTTTGCCGTCGCACTATTGAAATTCACACGTAAAACTGACACGGCTCTGACGTCCAGCGACGCGACTGCCCTCTTCGGCCTCCGGACGGCAATCGCTTCGGCATTCCGGAAAAAACAACGAAGTGCACGCGATGCGCAAGCCAACTAACTGACTTTGCGTTGAGTTTCATAATTTCAATTCTCTCTCTGTTTTGTTCGTTTTGTTTTAACTTTAACATGATAGCCAATTGAGACTAATCCCGGAGATTTAAAAAAGGCTTTATTCAGTGATATATTTCAAAAATTCTACCACACAAAGGGCGCCTTTTCCCGCAGAATCCTCAGTCCATGCTTCCGCCATTCCTGGGAGGTGATCCACAATTCGGAAGCGCTCTCCAAACACGAGAGAACTGACGCTCCCTTCCACGCCGTCATGGCGGGATCCATATCCTTAGGACTAGTGACAATATCCAACTGTTCCGATCGATAGAGATATGGGATCTGGAGAGCTACGCGATTCTGGAGCCACTTCCCAATCCCTTGGAACTTCATCCCTCCACCCACAACCAAAATGCATCCGTACATCTTCCTCTTCAGCTCATCATTGGGACACCGTTCGATGCTCTGCAACACCGCCTGATCCAGACCGATGATCTGCCCACCGGGAACGACAAACTCCCTCTCAACCTGTTTGCTGTTCTCCTTCTCCTCATCCACCACAATTTCCTCATCCGGATTCTCAGTGTGAAGGAATTCCGGTGCTGATTGTTCAAGTTGCTCCTTGGCTCCTCGCCTACTGGTCTCCTTTAAGTACTCAGCATCGAAGCAATCCTCAGGATCTGACTGCTTCGTCCACGAAATCTGTGTTCTGGCCAACTTTGTCGTACCCGTGAGATTCAGCAATTCCGTGTGGAAGAGACTCAATGGCGCTACAATCGCCTCATCACCCACTTGGAGTGTGAATCTCTGCCCTAAATGCCTTCCCGGCTGCATGACGTCGAAGTGCTTCTCCTCTGACCCGCAAATGTCCAGATTCACATGACAAAAGTCCTCCTTGAGCCTCTTCAGCAGAACTGCATCCTGAGGGAGGGTTTCCTTGCAGCTCTTGTAGGGGAAGGCGCATTTCTGAAGCAGCCAGTAGAATGTCTGGGTCACATCACCGCCTCCATACTCGAGCCGGACGCGTGTGTTGGGATGCGAAATTGCATCCTCGACACACGACACTGAAGTCTTCTGATCACCCACATCCACCACGCAAGCGTATCCCAGACCAGCGCCGAAAGTCGCCGCCACGTGATCCTGCACCAGGAAACAACTGCCGAAGCCCATCCGGCAGAGCAAAAGCGTCATGAGCTCGCGCAAGTAAGCTCTATTGTAGATGTCTGGGATAACCAGGACGGCTCGATAAGCAGACAAATCGCTTATCTTGATCTCCATCGTGGCGGACAAGACGTGCTCCCAGATGGCCTGCAGATCAGTCATGACGGAGGTCAATGAACCCCCCAGTCCACTGTGGACATTCAATTCGCCGCGTCTCATGGGGAAGTGGACGTTGAAGTCACCGGTGGGATCGAGATTGAGAATGCTGTCGCCGAATACTG
The DNA here is from genome assembly GCA_918844115.2 of Phlebotomus perniciosus. Classification (NCBI taxonomy): domain Eukaryota; kingdom Metazoa; phylum Arthropoda; class Insecta; order Diptera; family Psychodidae; genus Phlebotomus; species Phlebotomus perniciosus. The sequence continues at coordinate 6,181 of CAKKOB020000161.1, read as the reverse complement.
TGTCCCACATGGGCTGATGCCAAGACTGGCCGGAATCCGGGAGACTCTCTGGGGTGGATCTCCGATTGAAAGCGGAGATTTGCTGCGGGGGCGTTGCATAACGTCTTCTGCCGTCAGACTGGAGGCAAGATTGCAGGGTGTGCGAAACAGCTAGACGACAATCTTCCAACTCCTGCAGAAGATCTTTGGTCTGCAAGGAAGAAATTATTTAAAATTGAAGAGTCTCAGATCTCAAAAACTTACCTTTGGTATGAGCTTGGGAAGGATGGGATCCTGATGAACCCTTCCTCCAGGTTTTCTCCTCCTCGCGACTGCATGAAGAGTTCGATGGGGATTCAAATCTGATGCTCTGCCAATCCTCAAGTTCAATGACCCAGGATGAATCACAATAATCATCTGAGCCTGGATTTGCTGTAAAAAATCGACACTTCACTAAATATTCAAGCTTTACAAGAAATTAAACTCACCTCTGCACACTCCATTGAGTCCTTATTCATCTTCCTGGTGGATATTTCCAGGAAATCCGGGAATGTTCAGAAGGACGCCGGAAAAGCAAATCAAAACATAACCCTTCTTTTTTTGACAAATTTTCGGTAGGCATCATAACCTCGTTTATTCAGAAAAATAAATACCGAGGATTTTCGTGAAAAAAGTTGAGAAAAATCATCTTGTGAGACAAAATGGATCTCTTGGGATCTATTTTAGCTGGCATGGATCAACCTCCGTCCGTGAGCAACAAAGATAAAGAGATGCTAAAGAGTGAGTCAGTTGCGCGCTTCTCTGAAAGAGAGAATGAATGAAAAAGTATTTCTTTCCGGGACTTTCAGAGCAAAAGGAGCAGGAAGAGAAGCTGATGACTCTGTCCAAGAACGAGCTTAACAAATTTCGCACATATGTAGAGCAGCGGGTGGAGAGATTCACAAAGGACAACAGAAAGTTCATCCAATTCCCTCCGGCGGACAAAGTCTATAGAAGTGTCGTGTGAGTGAATAATTAATGTCGCAGGACATCGCGAAGGACAAACTAATTGGCTCTTATTTTCCCATACCGCAGACACGATGTGGCCGAAATTGCCGGATTGATTGGCATGAGTTTCGGCCAGGAGGGCGTGGATCGATACATAGTTGTGTACAAGAAGGAATACTCACCGTCTGAGGATGAGATAGCGGCTCGTCGGAATGGCGAGGAGTGGACCAGAGAAGTGGCCGAAGAGTACAAGAAGCGCCGCGAGGAGGCAGATAAGGCGCAGGAGGAGATGTCCCACACATCCGAGGATCCAACACCAAAGTCCAACTACAAGGAGAAATACGTCCACCTGATTGGCGAGAAAGCCGCCCTGGAGGCCGCCAAGAAGACAGAAACCAACAAATCCTACGGATTCGTGCCCAGCGAGAACAAGAAGGATCTCCGCTCAATAGAGCAGACTCTGTCCGACATACAGGCTAAGAAAAGACTGAAGACCAGCCATCCCGAGCCCGACAACTGAAGCCATCAGTTGCAGCAAGGGGAAAATATCTGGAATATCCTTATGAGTAAATATAGCAAAATATGGAAAAGTAATGCAAGTAATTTCGTCTCTAAAATGTTAATATTTTTTGTTAAGGAAAGGCAATTTTATCTGCTTTCCGTGAAAGAAATTCATTAGGAAGTTTCATTCACAAAAAGGCAGAAAAATTCAGTTTCTTGAAAAAAAATGGATTTTTCCTCTAATTTTCCTCAAAATTTAATTTCTTCTGATTAAAACACAGAACATAAAAATGAAATAAAGTTTCTGAATCATAAATAGTTCGAGAAGAAACTGGAAATTGTCATTTGTTAAAAGAATATTAATATTTATCTAATGTCTTATTCACAAAGCAAGAAAATTTGTTCAAAAAATAAAAATTTCGGATTATTCCTCGCTAAAATTGTCAAATTTTTACTACTTTGTGCCCTTTGTGAATAAAACATTCGAGATAAAGCCCTAAAACTTTGCTATATTTACAATCATTAAAAATCTGCGACATCTTCACGACACATTCAGTTATTTCCTCCTTGAGATGGTGAGACTCTTTCTATACTAATTAATCATTTTTATTTAAAATGAAAGAAATGATGTGTGAAAATCCAAATATTCTCTCAATTAACTATTATAATCGTCTTCGCCCCCCAAATCGGGGGTGTGAGACTTCTTCTTGTACAAATGGCTTCATAAAATGGGAGAGAAATAAGAAGTTAAAAGAAAAAACTCTGCTCTCGCAAAATCCAGACAATGAATCTCGATTATGTACATCCTCGAATCCTGGCCTGTTATAACACCACCGTCACCTGTTCCACACACGAATTCCTCAGGCTCACATCGTCCACAATCTGCAACAGTGTCTGGATATCTGCGGCGGTGGTGAGACTCTCCGGAGCCCCCACAAGAGTCACCTCATGTCCATCAATCTCGATGATGAGATCCGTGGCCTTGAACATCACCGAGCGATCCTTCTTGCTGTCTTTCGAGCGCTGAAACGCCACACTCGACGCCTCCTCAACATGACTCCAGTCATCCGATGGCAATCGGATGTCCTTTATCTGCTCCTTCAGCTCCTTCATTCCAACGCCCAGCGTCACCTTCGGCGCCACTGGAGATCGCTCCACCGGCAATTGCACCACATGCCACGTCTCAATGCAAGTGATCTCGCGCTTCTGCCTGGACATCGGCGGCTTCACCAAGGGTGGCCTCTGGATCTATAATGAAATAGAATGCGATTGTGAGCTGGGATTCTTTTATAGTCGGACAAAGTTTCTAGGTTTAAAAGAGTTTTAACATTTTGCAAAACCATTTAAAGGAGTTTTGGAATCATCAACAACAATCAATCAATCAACATCGGACCGATCGGACCCATAGAACAAGAGCTTCTATTCAATTTAGAATTAAAAGTTTGGATCCTAATAGCTAAGGTTCGAGTACAGTTAATGACTAAAATAAGGTATTCTTGGAAAAAATGTTCAATCATAAGTCCGATCTATACTATAGCAGAAATTTTATTCAAGAAATAATATTTTGAGGTCTTTTAAAAATCGCGGATGGTGGGTAGAAAATTATATCTAACTACATCATTTCCTTGCATCTAATCGCAAGTCTTTACCAAAAACCGTATATCGATATTTCGATCCGTTTCCCGGCTATAAGCTATTACATTTCGGTCGGACAACCGGTCGGACGAACGAAAAAATCATTTTGAATGCCTAATACTTCTTGGCATCTATAGATAAGCTCACTGACGCTAGCCAAATCTTATCCAAAATGGGTTTGAGTCTCGTCTAAAACCAGTTCTCAGCTGAATTGCATCTGGGTTTGTGTCTCCGCTATACAAATGACTGATTAAATTGAAAGGCCTTTCCGACAATTTGATTCTTGAAGTCATTGTTCCTTTTTTTCATCTTTTCTACTTTTTTTTTTATAAATTAGCTCGTCAAAAAAGCCTCTAAGCACGAAAAAGAAATTGTTCTCTTCTCGGTTTATTTTCCGCCAATTTTAATTTACTGGATGTGTAAATAAATGGGAGTCGAACGTAAAAAGCTCCATTCCTTTTCATAATCGTTTGAAAGCGTCTATTAACTCGTCTACACAGGCCTATTCTTAGCGGAGACACAAACGCTCTTTCAACCGAGTTTCGGATAAGTTCAAGTAAATTTTAAGTTTGAAATTTGTCTTTTTTTACGACAAAACTCATCTTTTATTTGGCTACCATCGACAGAAAAATGCATTTTTATCCCCTTTAAGGATTTTTTTCTTGGGAATCTCCCCAAAAAACCGAAAACTATTAAGTGCTTTGCCAGTGGCGTGTTTGCTGTAAACACGCTATATTGACTGATTTTCTTGTTGTTGGAAAAACTTCCCTTTTTCATTTAATCTTATAAAACATAATGAATTATCTATGATCTCAGCTATAAATTTCTAAGCTGATGTTTGATTATCGTTCACCCCAACAAACGAAAACTCTCTCATGAACAATTACATTTTTTGTCTACTCTTCGCTGGAAAATTGATTTTCATCTCAAGTTAAAAGTAAACCGGGAAGCTTCCAAACGCTTTACCAAGATCTTTGAATGAAAAATAATGCAAATTTTTTACAAGAACTTACCCCCCTGTTCTGAACTGGGCGCAGTGGCGTCTGTGGCTTACGTGCTGACGCCGCCAGAGCCTCCTTGAGGGCTCTTTTGGGCTTCTCCATTCCCTCGGAGGTCGTCAAATCAATCACGGGACATCTGGAGGTGAGCGGAGGCATCTTACGCACTTCCGGGAATCGCGGCACATTCAGCTTCCCATTATTAAGTTGTCGATTAATCATCGGCACCTTCCTGGGCGACACTGGGCTGAGTTTTGGCGCCACTTTAGGGGATTGACTGAGAATCTTAGAGCTGTAGAGTGGTCGAGCCCCCTTTGGGGCCTCCGGGGGGCACTTGCGGAGCCTCTTTGGCTCCTCCACCTCATGCTTCTTATTGAGAATCTCCGTCACATCCACAATCTTCACATTCTCACGTGTTCCCGCCACATCGATGATCTCTCCCTTCGCCGGGGAGGGATTCTTGGGTGCTGGTGGCGGCGCTGGCGGACGCTTCTCCACCGGACGCGGTGGAGGCGTCGGTTTTGGGGGTGTAGGAGTTCGAAGTTTCTCCTCCAACGCCTTAATTCGCTTCTTTGCGAAAGCATCCACTCGAGCCACCACCGGATGTTCCTCCTCCTCCCGTTTCCTCTTCAATGACGGAGTTTCCGTGGCTGGAGCTTGCTTGGTGGCTCGCTCTGGGAGACGTCGTGGTGGCGGCTCTTTTTTCTCCGGCACCTTGGTCTGTGGTGTTGTCTTCTTGGCCGGCTCCGGAGTCGGTGGTGTGGCACCTGACACCTTCTTAGCTGGTCTCCCGCGCTTCCTGGTGCCCGCTTTGGGTGACTCCTCCTCATCCTCCTCCGACAGGGGCACCACCTCCTCACTCGTCTCGGATTTCGCGGGCGTCGTGGATCGACTACTGTCTCCGGTGACGACCTTGGAGGAGAACGGCACAATGACGTCATTTGAGTACTTAGGATTGGGCTTGGGCGTCCTCCGTGATCTCGTGAGAGTCAGGGAGAGATTCTCTGTCTCCTCTTCGGGCTCCTTTGTCTCCTTGGCCTTCGTCTTGGGACTGTCCTTCGCCTGGGCGGCTACACTCTTCCGCGGGCGACCCATTTCACTCTCTTGCGCCTTGCAATTTGTCCCAGAAAAGCTTTAACACTGCGCTCTGTTTTTAGGGCTATTTTTGCCAATGCTCTGTCACAACTTCTCAGCGTCTACAGTCACCCCCACATGCAGTGGGCAACCATTGCGGGTCTTTTCCACGGGGTTTTCACCTGAAAAAATGCAAATATGCGTGAGAAAGCCAGCAATCGGGCATTTTTCGCGATGCGCTCAAAAAACAGGGGCAAAGAAATTTGTCGTCACTCTTGTGAAAGTTCCCGCGCAGAATTTACCTTGTCCAGCGACAATTCAATTTTCACCAGAATCTCCACAACACACTGATAAAACACTTTGTCACGCTTCCTAAGCACTTTTCCAATACACTTTTACACCTTTTCACTGTGAATTATCCGCTTATTTGTGCGAAAAATGCAATTGAAGCAACGCTAGCAACTATCAAAATAGTAAAATGGCGGCGTCACAATTTTCTGACGCCTGTTGGCAGCCCTGATCGCCCGCCATGTTTTCCGGAAAGCGCGATGCATCTTACAGCGCCCCGCGGTGGCTGGCACTGTAAGTTTTGCCAAGTGTCAGCGAGAGTGAGTTGAGTGTTTTGGTTTCTGCTGCTTTTCTCGTGATTTTCCCGGACAAAATGCCCTATCAGTTGCACAAGGAGCTCAAGGAAGAATGGCATAAGCCCACGAAGAACTTGAAAAAGATCGGGGGACTCTTGGATCAGCTAAAGGTGAGTGTTTTGCTTTATCACCGTGTCTATAACCTCAATGGGAGAGATGGAATTCCTACAAGTCACAGCTATTGTGATTGATTGAGTAACAAAAGGAGTGAAATGAGTGCCTTTTACAACATTATTGGGGGTTCACTATTGACTAGGATAAAAAACTAGTAAAATAAATGGTATAGTCTCTAATAAGCTAATCAAATTCCTTCAAACGATCTTTTGTTTTCTATTGAGTATAAGCTTGACTCGCTTTAGAATC